>JABFPM010003532.1:0-14214 GCA_022817325.1 Idris sp. 1 HC-2018 | reverse complement strand
TTCTGCCATCCATTATTTTCTGCATTATGACTGAATGAGTTTAGCGCAAAGTTCGTAATGAATTTTGCTTTTATTTCTCCTTTGTAACTTATACACCAGTAACAACTTAACTTGCATTTGTAGCTAATTGAATAAGATCCTTTTTGATTGATTAAATTTTATTTTTAAATCTTTATTACTTTAAAATAAGTTTTTTTTTGTCAAAGTAGGGAGTGTAAAGTTGGACATTATAGAGTGTGAGAAAAGAAAAAAGATGATTAAACACTTGAACCGATTTCGAGGGTTATTAAACAGCCGTTGTTTGGCAAAGCGCCAATTTCAAAAAAGAAACGAGGAACAACAAACAGCGCACGCGCGCGCGTCAAATTGAATTGCCCCTTTTTCTCGGCTTTCCTGGCCCAATGAAGCGAACCAATTGCGCCGCGACGAATTTTTAAGGGGGTGCACTGAATGCGACTCTGTGGAACGAATTCTCAATAGAGCTGATGTTGAGCTCATTGTTAACGACCGCGATTCCGTGTCAAAACACCGCCAACAATAAGCTAATAATAATTATTTTGTATTTTCGTATCAATAAAGCTACATTATTTATATCTAAAGCACGTACGTATATTTTTATTACGATTCCTTAGATGTTTATTAATTTGTTTTTATTTTAAGACACAAATAAACATATGTTTGTACATTTTGCGAACATATTGCTGGAACTTTTGTTCTCTGAACAATTTGTTTGGAATAAACAAAGCACCATCTGTCGTGGACAATTTACGTTAATCCAGCAATAATGAGGCAAAGTAGGATAATTATTTTGAAAATTAATGTCAATTTGTTTTAAAATACACTATTTATTTATGACAATTATATGCTTCTAGAACTAGCAACGTAAAAGAGACATTTTGCTAAACTAACAATTTTGTTCTTCAGTTTTAGGGATTTTGTGGTCGCTGTCCCTTGCTGAGTTTTGCGTCATCTATTTCAGGACAAAATACCCGACCGGATGCTGCGCTGTTTTATACATACAAGTGCAGCAAAGTACATGGCCCTCGGATGCCGGAACCGTCAGTTTTATGAAGTTCGATTGCGTCCCCGGGAACTGCTGTTCATGTTTTACCTTTATGAAGGGCGTGATATTACAAATTAAACATGATTTATAGTCATTGTTATGTTTATTTTTGTTAACTTTCATTTTATGTAAAGCCATTTTACTTGTTATAAGTACATTTTCATATATTTTTAAATAAAGATGGAAAGTTAAATAAATCTGTGGATGTCGGGAAAAACTGAATAAATCCATTCTGAAAAATACTAACATCAATTTATTATTTGGTTTTGGCATTCATTTTTTACATTATAATTTTTAATTTTATACAAATTGCTTTAAAACATTCACAATTTTAGTCTTTTGCACATTTTGATTAATACTATTAAGTAGGTTTGATCAGAAATATAAAAGTAGTCTGGATTTTTTTCAAAATGGACTTATTCATTTTTCCCGATACTCACAGAAATAAATACGTAAAAATTAATTTAAAAATCATATTTATTTTTTCATATCATAAGATTGTTGATTTTTCCCTTAAAATCATAAAGAGTGTGGAACTAATTGGATAAAGTATGTACACTACCGGTCAAAAGTTTGCGAAACTCTAACAAACTTTACATTTTTTCAATCACTTCTGACTGAAATAATTATACATTTATGCACATAATAACAAATAACTTTTTTTGTTCGAAAAATTGACATTTCAGCTTTTAAATTCTTCGCTCAAAATCTTCGTATTTTGTTTGATTTTGGGGATCGTTACGTCTTAATATTTAAAAGTATTCGTTTTTTTGTCAGATAATTTCAAAATGTCATATATCCTTTCAAAATGATCAAAAACCATATTATTTTTTTTAATTGTAGATAATTTTACAAACTTCAAGAACGTTTTATTGAGCTTATTGTATAACAGCTTAAGAAATTTTGACAGGGCGTTCAACATAACTTTTAGTTACAGTAAAAATAACGAATCATACTAAAAGGCTATAAATGCAAAAGGGGTTAAAATTCACAATTTCACAATTTTGTAGAATTTTTAAGCAAATAATCACGAAAACATACAATTATGCGAACATTCAGAGCAATAACTTTTTGTAAGAATTAATTTAGTATATTCAGTGGTGTATGCCTACATTCAGCGTTAGATTTAACCCCCTGCCAAAATATCTACGTGTATTCTAACTTGAATATTTAATTTATAATTAATATTCTGAGACGTGAAAAGATGACAATAAATAGTTTATATAGTCTTCAAATTTTGTCATAATAAGTTTTATGTAATTTGATGTGAAATCATCCTAAATTTAACATTTTGAGCTTATATTCTATTTTACAATTTTGAAATTCCAATCATTTGCACATAATATTGAAAAAAATATCAATTACACCTTAACTTAAAACAAATTTAATGTTAGTTGAAGATACAAAAAATGCAAAATGTAAATCTCGAGTTAAAAAAATAGGTTTTACACTTTACTTACAAAATATAGTGTTTAAGAATACGGGTGTTTGGGTATAACAAAACATACATTTTGTATAATACTTAAAATAAAAAGAAATAAATGACAGTTTTTCGAAAAATAAAAATCGTGATTCGACTATCAAAAAACTGATATAAGAAAATTCTGACTGTTATTCGTTAAACATCAAATCAAGTTTTTCCAGTCCTTTTTGTTTTAAATTGTTTGTTAAATGAAATTGTTTTTATTTGTAGAATAAAATTTGTTGAAATTAATCAAAATACAAAACTCATTAAAACATTTTAAAACTCTTTAAAATTTTGTGAAACTCTTTGAAAGTCATTGTAACTCTTTGTAACTCGTTAAAACTTTTCTTCTCTCTATATAACTCTTTTTAATGACTTTTGAGTTTCTAGCCTCTTGTAATTTATCAATTTTAAATCATTATACCTAAAATTACATGTATACTGTAATTTTGCAGAATATCTTCTGAAATTCGATATCATTTTGATATTCGATATGTAAAATCATATATATTCTGTGCGGTTTGTTGTCAGAACATGTTCCGTAATTTTACGTAAACTTTTTCGCAGTGTGGGACTAATATATGTATACAGAACAGAATTGTATCTAGTATTGTAAGAATTCTTTTTATTCTCTACTAAGTTTTGTTGAATTTTTAGTTACAATTCTTATACTACAGCATCTTTAATTCAAAAAATTCCAGACATTAGATTTCCAAAAATCTTTAAATTTATATTTTTGTCTTTGCTAATTAATTGTTCAAATAACTTATTTTGTTTGAATATTCACGATTTAATAAATGTTGAACACGCAGCAAAAAACTAACAAAAAATGACAACCTATAATTTTAAATTGTGTTTTTTTTGTGTTCTCTACATCTGTCAAATAGATTTTTTAAACTTTGAGACTTTCAATTGATTTTACTGATTTTAAATAATTAAAATATTTGAATGAAAAAAATTGTAAAGACCTTTTTTTAAAATTATATTAAATATTTGTTTGTTTTTTAAATTCAGAATAGCTACTTATGATTTGAATTCACTTTTATAATTTCAAATTACTAAGAAATATTATAAAGTCAAATTTAGAATACAAAAAAAATTGTACTCAATTTAATTTGTCAATAAAACTAAAATGTATTTCCCTTGTTTCTATTAGAAAAATTTAAAACATTATTCTAATTTTTTTATTTTATTTGTTTGGAAATACATTCTTTTTCAGCAATTAAACGTAAAAAATAGTATTTTCAGTAAAAACATACAAACAAAATAATATAAAAAGATGTGATTTTAATAAATTTTTTTTCAGATACGAAAATTGCATTTAAAGGAAGACATATTTCATTAGAATTTTCCATTAGAAATTCTGTCGACTCGAATCGCAAACAATGTAAATGCAATGGCATAATTATCGTCAGTCCAAGGTCAGATTTGAAAATCACCGTCTGATAACGAATTTCAAATTGTTCCCACATGTATATATGCATCAACATTCATGTATACGCGAATCCATATCACATCAGAGCTACAATCAAATGCCAAGAGTACACCGGAGTATAATAAAAGTTCAGCCAATATTTATTAATTTGCCAACAGGAATAATATAAACTTGAACTCGTGACATTTAACAGTAATGTTATTATTTAAAAACGTCGTAAATATAATTTATATAATAAAACATATATTTAAAAGCGATAATCTAATTTCAGATATTTGCTCGGCAAAGTTATTGGACAATTTCGGAGCTAAGGTGCCATGAATCTCTTTAATTTGAAACCCCGTAAATTTCGGTTTCGCGCTCATCCTCAAAATTGCGGTACCTCCGGATCGATAAAAAACCTGTTGCTCAACTTTAATTAGCGGATGCAAGAGCACGATTAATGTACGATCTGAGAATTTAAATGCTCGCCTTTTATCACATCGCTCATAAGTATATCGCTCGCGATCTTGCCAACCCCGCCTTATGACACTCTAATGAATGGCTTGTCTCATAAGATTCATATTTCATTTCACTCTCAGGATCAATACTTAATATAAACTTTAACATAAAAATATCTTAAATAATTAAACAAATTGAGTTTCATCGAGAATCAAGGCCCTAAATGTATAACAATTTATTTGAAATTTTTGTTTGCATATGTAAGATTTATGACTTGATTTATGGGACATGACTTCACGCAGAATGTTTAAAGTTTGCAAAAAAATAAGTCTGCTGAGTGTCGCTGGCAGTGACGCGACATATACATATGTATATTGATTTCGTTCGACCCTTTTCTGCACATCATGAGACTCGGGTGTGTCCCTCACGATTCCTTTCAGAACTTCATAAATAATTTCAAAAATATTCCCTTTGACGTAAATCAGTTCTTTTTTAACAAAAAATGTATTTCTTCTGAATATAAATTACTAATTGAGTTGTATAATCTCGTTAAAACGTAACTGCTGAAACGTAATACTCATCCCGCAAAATTTTCCCGTTTCTAAAAACGTGTTGATGAAAAATTAATTTCAATTTTTGCTAGTATCCTTTTACATAATACATTGTGCAGTACATTTTTTAGCCTCGCGACGCATCGCGCTAAAGATAGAGGGAGAAAGCTTGTATTTGTGTACTCACACACAGTCGCAGTGAGTCGTTACATATGCAATATCATAGCGACAAGCTGCTGCCGTATTATCTATGTGTCGGCGAGCTCTTTTGACACAAAGTCAATTGTTTATGTTTTATTGTAAAGAGCACGATTGTTAACAATTATTTTTTGCTACTGCGTAAACTCGATTAGATATCACACTTTTGTATTGTTTAATATCAACTTTTTTTCACTGAAACATTTTTCAATTAAAATCTTGTAATAAAACACAACATTTCAGTTAAATTTGTTAATAAAAAATAATGTTAAAAAAGTTTTATTTTTCCATACCTATCTGTGAATCGAAAAGTAATTGTAATTGAATTTGATTTAGCAGTTAAATTTAGTTTTACAATTAAATTTCGGTCTGGCAATTAAATTTCGGTTTGAAAATTTAATTTGGTTTTGCAAATTGCATATTGTTTGTGCGCAGATGGACAAATAACAGGGAGTTCAACGCTCGCTCATTTATTCAACTCATCCCTTCCATTTACAGTTTTCTTTGTTACCGCCTTCCAGATTTCGCTTATTCTCTCTTTGTCTTTCACGTACGCATTTATTTATTTTTTTTTTCCACGTTAAACAATTGAGCAAAGTTTACATTTATTTAACACGGATGTTCTTTTACACATAGAGCGGACTCAAAATAGGTTAAAAAGTTTTGTCCTTCGTGTTTCATCATACATATTTATATCGATTAACCATTCACTGCTGCTAATACATATTTATAATACATTTATGAAACTTATTTTGATTTGTTTATAGAATATGAACGTACAATTAAACTTGTTATTATATTATAATCATTGTGTTAATTAATTTGTTAATCTGTCTAAATTTGCAGTAATTTTTTTCAATCAAATCCATCAAATAACATTTTATTAATTAAAATTGATTCCAATATAAGGTTCGATGTCTGTTAACTTAGCAGATATTGACAAGGGATTTGTTGACACAGTATCAAATATATAAGACCAAGTGTTCAGATCTGCTGTTTGATCTCGCTTAATGGAAAAGACGTATCAGTTTCCAAAAAATTTCGTCGTATTTATTTTGCCCTCGTTAATTCGCTTCAACAACTATGACGGACAAGTTGTCCATTGTTATCCAAAGCAATTAGGGTAGGTCTACAAAGACAATTGCAACGCTGACCCAGTTTGATAAGAGGTCGCAAAATTGATTGCGCGTAATCAATTACGTTGATGTACCCTAGATGAAACAAAAGATTGTACAACTTTTCAGAAGGTCATTTCGTCATTACTGTAAAAAGTGGTTTCAAATTTTGTCTAGCTTTACAAAAAGAAAGATTTCTTGGCAGATAAAAAAAAGCTAATTTTGCTTCGTAGCAAATCGAAAATTGAGTATTCTTTGGCAGATCCTTTCATCGTCATTTTGCTCTTTATCCCCCTGATAGTGAACAATGCCACCTCCAATGTCGTTTCCCCCTGATCTATTGTGTACTTGCTGACAGAGGAATATCGAAGTAGCATCACGTGCGATCACCCCTAATTAAGATAGCCTTCGCAATTGATCCTATTATAATAATCCCGTCATCTCGAAATCGATTTTCCCTGGATGCTTCATTCCGCCAACTTGCACTTCTGCGATGGTGCCAACCCCCTTAAAGTTCAGGATCGAGTTACTGGTGTTAACTGGATAATACCGACACGTGGACTTGAATAAAAGTGGCCATTGCACTGCACTAATGCTGTAATTTTAATGACCCAGCAGCAGGTTTAGCAGTGTAAACAGTGACTTGATTCTTTTTACTGGTAAAAAGCATGTAGCATGTTCCTTGACAAAATAATGATATTTATTAACTTTTGATTTTAAAAGAGAATTTGCTTGCAAAATAATTTTTTTTTTCTTCAGTGTTTGTGTCCTGTTCAATTTGCTTTGACAAGGGCTTTTGAACAGCTTTACGCCCTCAAAGCCTTGCAATTCCTCACAAGAAGAGAGTTGAGACAAATCCAGCGTAAACCGGGGGAGGTTTTTTTCGACGATTTGTGTGGGATATAAAATTAACGATATGGATACTCGCTTTGTCTCGTTTGCCATGACAAATTTGCGGAGTTTCTTCGGAAAATACTCGTGGAAAAACATAGCTGTGATGTAATAGGACAGAAATTGACGTCAAAGTTGGATGATAAATTTCCGCTTGCGATTTGATTGATTTATGAAAAAATTTTAATTTCAGGTGAAAAAGAGAGTGGCGAAATAATAAAGGGAAAAGAAATTTTTTCACTGTCTGACGACGTTCATCCAATAATATCTCGGAGTCAGACGATGAGCCCCACCCTGGCAAAGAGCCTTTTTTCAGATTCTATAAATACCGCGCTTTGGCCCAGTTTTGCATAGGAGAAAGAATCTACCATAACCAAACGTTACGGCCTACAAAGTAATGGGGCATGCCGCACTGGTAAATATAACTGTTATGATTGCAAAATGCAAAATTTTGTTTGCGCAAATTATTGTTACAGAAGCCAAAAGGGTAGGCCACTTTTGCATTACACTGAGGGAATTGATTGACATTAAAATGCCAGGCATAATATTTGTTTTTGTTTTTTTTGTTTTTCTCAAGCGATAGTTCATGTCTTAACCTACATTGAAAACTTAAAATATATCCAAGTCTTATTAAGTTCCTTAATCTTAAAATCTATATTAACTTGTATAATTTTTAGTAATGTCTTGTTTTATGTTTAAAGTTTCAATTGCTTAAGGACATCTGATAAATTGTTTTGTAAACATTTGATAGAAGATAGATCAGTTAATACGAATTTAGCGATAATAACTTTGTTCACAATAAAACGGAAATATCCTTTCAGCAGTGCATATACATAATTAAATCATAATCTTGGCCATTTAAGCGAGCTTATCAATCGAAACATTAGAGCGGTGAAAGCGGCTTGTGTTCCATCCCGAGAATGAGGATGTCGCGATTGTGCACAGACCCCCAACTTCCCTTTAATTTGCATTAATGCGTATCTGCTTACGACTGAGTGGCAAAGATTATTCCCTGGAAATTTCACGCTGAAAAAAACAACAACAAAAAAAGGCAACATTATACACGGTTAATGAAACGTTTCCGGAAATTGTCACAGTTGTTATAATGACAAATGGACATATGTCTCAAAAAATTTTCCTTGAAAAGCTATTTCAAACGAATTACGTTTTATTATATTTTGTAAAATCTTTTAAATATTTTATTTTAATATTCTATAGAGAAAAAAAGTTTTCGACAAAAGTATACGTATTGTGGAAGAAACATTTTTGAAGAAAATCTTTCTGACGAATTCGTTTAATCGCCAGATAAATGGACCTTTTAGAAGATTACTTGTACAAGATTTTCCTTCCTGTATAAATGGATCTCTCTTGTAGACACATCAAATGAGAAATCTCCCAATCTTTGGACGATTTTTCTTCGTGACATTTCTTTTAGTTATTTACAAGAACTTCAATCGTTTCGACTTTATAAAATAAGACTGAAACTAAAATTTATTTTGTCGTCTAAAGTAATTGCCGAGAAATAAAATTTAATGTGCACATTAGAACTAAACTGTTTATTTTTTTCCATCGATTAGTGTCGTGTTATTAACCGCTAATGTCATTAACTGAGAGCAATTTTGCAGCGAGTGACAATAAATATCCACTTTGCTAAACTGAAAACGACGTTTTTTCCAATAGCGTTCAATTATTTGAACATTGCGCACAAGTATTCTTTCGCTCCATTTCGTTTGATTCTTTAATTTCATTACTTTTTATGATACCCCACGGTCTATAATTTGTCTACCGTCTAGACCCTTGTACATACATACATACATACATATATACATATAAAGAAACAACTTGTGAAGTAATATCGGACGATTACACGTCGAAACTCCGAAGGGTTCCTTTCAGTCACAAGAATAAGAATGCGTGCGTATATAAATGAAGATTAAATACAGAGTTTTTCGTACGTCGACCCTGAGACAAATCTCTGAAAGTTGTATAAGAAAATTTGTACAATATTCTTCGTAATATAATAATTTTTTTGGTTTTAAGGATTTTCCAAGTTATTTGAGAAGAGTAAAAAGTTGAAGTGATGAAAGGCTTTATTCATCACAGACAGCAGAGACGCCTTAAAGTAGCAAAAAAAGTCGAGGGAATGTCGGTTATAGATACATTGAATTGATTGCTCTAACAGCGATTTATCAATATGTATCGTTTGCGTTGTGAGCTCGAAACTAAGTATGTTTGATGCGCAGCGGCACGTATGATCTGTATATTTACTTCAATGCGAACGTAGACAAATCATCAATTAGCAGTTCCAAGAATGACGCATTTAGAGTAATTTATCTCGGGTTACATAAGGCAAAAGGCTATTTCAATTGTTCCAAACGATACAGTCCTAAATTAGTTTTACACGTGCTTTTTGTAACAATTTTATTGCTGTGATTTGAAGAAAAACTATAAAAGAAATTAATTTTATTTTTCTTAATAGTTGCACAAAAATCTATAATGGTATTCTGAAAAGAACTTTTACTTTCCTTGAAATCGCATTACTAAAAAAAGATACAATTTTTGCCCATATCATTTATAAGAATTTTTTACCTAAAATAAAATATATAATTAAAAACCTTATTCAGTAAGCTTCTGTCAGTCTGAATAAAGTATTTTCCTTAGAATTTTCTGGTCGCTTTCAGATTAAACTTGTAGGAGGGAACGTCAATCACCGTATATGCAATTTTCCGCAGCTTTTTTTCTCTCTCATGTCACATGTGCTTACCTGAAACAGAAAAAAAGCGAACATTTATTAAAATTGCCGCATACACATTATTTTTCTTTACCGCAAAACATATATTTGTAATTTACATTAATCTTGCGCAAGATATTTAAAGAAACTATTGAAAGATAATTACTTATAAAACAGTAAAATTTGTGTCGAGGTCAGCTACAAGGAGGAAAAAAATACTATATTCCTTATTTTATCCATTAGTCACGACCCTTTTTGCATAGACAAATTTAACTGTAAATTTGCTTTAGTTATACAATATTAAGTGGTGCACAAATATTACTGTCACATAATTTATTTCTTCTATATGATAACTGTCTTGGTGAGCTAAACTTATACATACACAGTTAACTTGCTTGTCACCTTTTGAATGATTTCTCAGTGAAAATCGGGGTTGGGCAGTTATTTGGTTATAGCGGCAATTCATTATCATATTTTGTACCATAAATTCTAGCTCTGTCATTATTTACATAATATTCTCTGTACTCTTAAGGAATTTTCGAATACAATTTTGTTGATTTATACGATTCAGATCTTGTTTGTTTTTTGTTTTTTGTTTTTTTTTTTTTCAAATTTGAGATAAAATGTGTGTAATTCTTCCGGTTTTTTGATATTTATCACGAAAGCCTCAATTACCACCTACTTTTATTGATGCATACAGACAGATCGGCAGACGATATACATACAGCAAATTTTTTTTTCATTAGGGATTATATGTGGAGTAGGCGAACCGGTTTTTCGCGCAGTGTATACATGTGTGCTTACACCAGAGTTCTATCGTTTTCGTCGACTGATCGCGCGCGGATTACAAAACGTGTATTATGGCAGCCTGCTGGAATTGTCGGCCACAAAAATCAACGATTATCGAAGGCGTGAAAGTATACCGAGTCCTTGCGTCCAATGTCGCAAGACCGCTTTATTATATTACTTTGTAAAAAGAGTCAAGATATTTTTGTTTTCTCGATAATTTAAATTTCTTCTAAATTTTGACTACACAATTTTGTGCGCTATAAAATTCAAATCACCGACTAAAATAAACATAGACGTCAATTTATTTGCGCAAATAAAAGCAAATGACAGCTGGATGTCGTAAAACAGAGTACGTCTCATTCGATTAGAATATTTATTCGCCGCAGAGAGAAAGTCCATATTAAAATTCTAATGCGAATCGATAAAATAGTTCAGAGCTATTAAACTACTCCCACAAGGAAGTAAAAAATAAACTTAATTTCGAGTTGAAAAATGAATTTTAATAATTGACTGACGATGTTTACAGTTGAAAAGACCTGAATCGCAGGTGTAATGTGAAACAAGAGCAGTTGAAAATAGATAAACTGGGGTCGCGCCAACAGATAACGATAATACGCTCGAGTTGGCGCGACATTGTAAACAGCAGCGAAAATGAAAACACCATGAATGGTCACGTTGAGAGTGTAATACAACAAGAGCTTCGAGCGAGGTGAATGGGAACGTGTCGCCTACACGCGGGACACGCACGCACGCGTCTTTTTCTGTAAAGTGGGAACAAATCAAAAATTATTATATGTAGATGTTCCCCGGTGAGTGGGTGGCCGATCGATAACACCATCCGTGGGCTTGAGGACGTGATTCCAAATTTTCAAGGTGCAGAGATAACACGAATTATTGACTGTCGAGAAATATGTATAAACATTTTTAGCTGCTAACTTGGTTCATATTTTATAAACTATCAAAGATTTATTGAACATAAATTATTTGGAAAGTCCAAAAATAAACACAGTGTATTTGAAATAAATAACGCTCAACTGAAATTTGTTTCTAGTGGATAATAAATTGTGAAATATATTCATGGAAGTTTTATTTATCTGTTATGAGTATAAAATGATAAAATTAAGGTTTCAAAAGATATTAACATTAATTGTGTGTAATTTTTTCAAGTATTTTATTAGTATTTTTGTTTTTGGACTCCAAATCTAACAGGTTATGGTCCCAAAATACATTAGAAAACTTTACAATTAATTTACAAGTAACGACGTATTCTAACCATAGCTATATCTCTAATCAATTTTAGTATGCTTTGAGTTCACTTGAGAAAAGAAGAAATCTGTCTGACAGTATATTATTCTACGTGAAAAATGGCGTAATTAAAAGTGCAATGGTTTTTAATTTAATTAAAAAATCTGAGCCTTCTAATTCTCTGAGAAGTGCACGAACTTTTAAAACCAATCGATGCAGACCCAGCATAGGGTTTTTTTAAATTTATTTTATCGTCTTAGTAATTTAACTTTAAATGATATAAATATTTTGTACTCAAATTTCAACCAGATGAAAAATTCTGCAAATTTTAAATTTTATATTGTCTTGTGATATGAAGGCATTTGAATAAATAAATGTATAAACTTGTATACAACTTTATATATATTATTGTAAATAGGGTGTGTTTCTGTATAAATAAATAATAATTACATAATTATTTTGATAAAATGTTTTATCCAAGATTTTATGTTCTATTCCCAACAGATTATGGTCCCAAAAAGAATGAAACAATTTTCGATTTACGAGCATAACTAAAGTGACTTATTTGAAGAAAAGATTTGACACTTAATTTTTATTGTTCATTTGCCAGAGACACTTATTTTGACGACTAATCCATTAAGTTGATCGCACACATCCTTAAGCAGTCGCGATGGCATTAACGATCCAGCTCGTTCAGCTACGTCCATTGTTCAGGATTAACATCTCGCTGGGCCCGCTCGTTATTCGCACGACGTTACAGGGAGATTAACAATTGCTTGTCTAAGAAAGGTCAGTTACCCTTTATTTCCCGAGACAAAGGTTGCTTTTCCCAAAAAAGACTTTTGTTTCAATTCCGCATTACTTCCTCTGAGAAAAAAACAACAACATGAAAAATGATACAAATTAATTGCATCATTTTTTTGCAAGCAGCAAAATTTTGTTTTTAAAAATCAGCAGTCTTACAGCTCAAAAGGAACTTTGTTTGAGCCATTTCTTCTCGGGATTCCGTGATTTGTATCTTTTCATCGGATTCTTTTCAGCTGACTTACATAATGCCTTCTGACCGTGTATCTAATCCAATGCAATAAATTGACCAGTGGTGGCCATTTTGTGACTCACGTCGAAAGAAGCAAAGACACATAAATTTACAAACACCGCGCCTTTTTTGGAATTCAACCTTCACCTTTAATTTCTGATTCGGCCCTAAGACCACCGAGAATTAACTCGGAAAAGTAGAAACATCTGCGCGCCATAAAAATAAAGTTCAATTCAGCTTTTTTATTGAAATATTTATTTTGAAAAATAAAATGAAACTTGTTTTATCAATTTCTTAAATAAAGTTAAATTTATCGTGCATTTTGTTATCAGCAGCGTAACATCCGTTTTTGAATTGCTTTTTTTTTTGTTTTTTTTTTCGTCTCGTGCAAAGCAAAGAAAACGTGTAGGTCGCTGCTCGCCAACGGCGGCGGTGTTTAAACATAGCCAGTGACGTAGTTAGAAGGATTTCTCGTCGCAGATGGCGAACTCATCACGTTACGTGTGCTGTTTCGTCGCGAGATTTGCGAACGTTTACGACACCCGACTGCTAAGCTTCTGGCATATTTTGCATAAAGGCAAACAGTGCGCATTTATTGCACTGCCAATTCCGCGTGTGCTCACTTTTTCAAATGTCAAGAGAAAACAAACAGTGTTATCAATTTACAATAAAATTTTAGGCTCCAAAAGTTACATGTACAAATTTAAATAAAAGTCTGAACCAAAGTATACTTTTATTTTACTTTGTCAAGAAATTTTTCCTCCATCATTTACATTTAATTCCGAACATAATTTACATTTATGATATCATGCAGTTCATCAATTATATTCAAATATGTAATTTATATACAATTTATGTCTTGTACTTGTCTGACACATTATAAATAAAAAAAAGTGATCCATTTTTGCTCTGGCTTGATATGAAAATTATTGTTATTATTAAATTTGTAGGTAATGATACAGTTTAGCATGTCAAAATGGCAAAGTGAATGTTCGTTTAATGTGTTGAAAACATTATCCAAAATTAAAACCTCAATAAAAATAACCATTCTTTAAATAGCATACAACATTATTTATAAATACGAGAAAGAAAGTCGTAATAATTGTTGCTTTCAAGATATCAAGTCTTTTATCTTTTTATAAGCCTGATAAATTATTTTTGTTTTTTTTTTAATTATGCCTTAAGTGTTACATTTTAATTTGTAAAACAATAACCTTGCGTTACGCTTCTATTCAGGTCGATTAAAAATAAACG
>JABFPM010003531.1:0-14214 GCA_022817325.1 Idris sp. 1 HC-2018 | reverse complement strand
ATTTTTTACTTGATATTTTTTCTCACCACATTTACTCAAAAAAAATGGGGCAGAGTGTCGCTATATCGGATACCCACTTTTTCTGTGAGTAAATGTGGTGAGAAAAAATATCAAGTAAAAAATGATTGGGAATCACTAATTAACACTCCCTCAACACTCTCCAATCATTAATTAACACTTACAGGTCCGCGATCGGTAATTATAAGTATTTAGATATTTCAATAAGGGATAGGCCGAAGAGTAGTCTTATCCCTTATTGAAAATTTGGGAGAAAATAATAACAAAGATTTTAATTACGAAATTATATTATAATAAATATAATACGATTTACAAATGTTGATATAAATTATTTATCTAACAGTAATCACAGATCTGTTATCACATAAGTTACATTATACTATTAATAACGAAAAATCAAGGTTTAAAAAATTTGTTCTTAATATCTACTGACATAGTCTTATACCACGTCGTGTGTTGCATCTGAACCTTCTCGTTCGAACTGCGTGAACTAGAATAAATAGAATTATTTAATATCAAAACACTATACTTAATTGATCAAAAATAATTACAAGTATTTTAAGGTTTTACGTAAAGGATAAGCATATATTTTACCTAAAACCTTAAAACCAATATAAATATAAAAATAAATCACCTTCTATTGGCTGGAGTAAACAATCTTTTAAATAAAGATAAAGAAAGGAAATCTTTTATAGATAACTGCTTAACCAGCATAGGGTTCAAGCCAGGAGCTAAATTTCTCACAGGCTCAGGTAATCTACATAGCAGGTGAGTGACAATCTCAATATTGCAATTTACAATATTAAAAATTAATGATCTGTATTTATCTTTAATAAAGATCCTATCGCATTGTATCAGCACATCTTTGTTTCGAGCAACAAAAGTCATGCGATAATATTCTTTATCAAAAAATTTTTGCGTGTGCTCCCCTTGAAAGGAATCCAGAAAGATGGAGTTCACTGTAACGAACCTAATTTCTGCTAAGCTAAGAAACACTCCACCTTCTGATCTTAGAATCCCTTGAATCTGTAAAATAAATATTATTTTTTTATTTAAATATTATTATTTAATAAGGGATAAGACCACCCTTCGGCCTATCCCTTATTTGATCAAGAATTAAAAGTATTCTTAGGTTTCAAATAAGGGATAGGCCGGAGGGTGGTCTTATTACTTACCTGTTGTATACTTAAGTTTGCCAGGTTAGCACGTTGAAAACTGCTGGAATACCGACACAGCACAAGAATTATTAAAATCTCCAATGGAGAGCACATGTGCAATTTTATGTTTAAAGCTGGTCGGGGAACAGTCAACATAAATAACATTTCGTTTTCTATAAACAATTTTAATAGATCAAGCCCTGGTGTAGAATAATTTTTGACGACAGTCACCATCATCCTTATGAAAGACTTTGACGAAAAAAGTTTCTTGAAACTTTCCTCTAATCGACAATACGATTTCTTTTCAACTTCAAGGATTTTTAGTGCCGTTTTGAAATCTGGCTTAGGAAAGCTTACTCTTGCAAGCTTTCTTTCAGCATTGTTTCCCAGCATGGCATCAGCATCTTCCAAAAATTTCGGGCGATTCCGCAATTCTTTCCCCAGGGTTTTAATTATTTTGTGCTGTATACTGTTCACAGCCGCGAAAAATTTCTGCATTGTGAAGTTGACGCCAATGAGACGCAAAATCACCGCCATTTCTTCGGCACTTAGTTCATAAAGCTGAAATAAATATAAATAATTAACACTTACAGGTAGTTTTAGATTTTCCATAAGAGATAGGCCGGAGAGTGGTCTTATCACTTATTCAAAATCTTTGCCCGACAAACATTTAGATGAAAAATCTGACACCGCTTGTATCAACAAAAATTCCTTATTCTTTATGTAATACTTTTTTTTGTGAATAAATGTGAGAAGAAATACAAGTATTTTTAGATTTTGAATAAGGAATAAGACCATCCTCTGGCCTATCCCTTATTTGATCGAGAATTAGATTCCAAAAAAGGACTTGATCTCTTCATTCGAAATCTGAATCATAAATTAAATGTTGAACAATAATACTATAAGCATTATAAATTATATAAGTTATTATTTTATAATTATGATACAAGATTATATTATAAATTATTCAAAATGTGATTTATGATATAAGAAGCTAGTAGATTAGTTTTATTGAACATTATTTTTTATTAAAATGTTTTTTATTTTCTTGTTTAATCTGAAAGATTTTAAAATTGTGTTGATCAAGTACTAGTTATTTAACTATTGTAATAAAACAGATATTAGTATAGATAATTTATTGAAATTTCATAATATGCTATCTAAATTTTAAGAAATATACCTTTTTAGTCTTAAAGATGTCTATTAAAATTGTAATGCTTAATTGTAAGTTCAATGAAATTTGCATTTAAAAAACATTGAAAAATTAATAATATTCAACATTCTTCTAAATAGTTAAAGATTGACAATAAAGACAAAATCGAATTTCAAATAATGAAGGTTGTAATTTAAATTTAACAAATTTATTTTATTTACTATTAAATAAAAACGAATATACAAAGACTTTATTATATCTAAAAAATTGCGTCAACCGTAAAATTCTGTACGTTCATTGTTAAGTAAAATAACGTGTTTTTGATCTCTACTTTTAAAAACTGGCAGTGGGTGCGGAAAGATTAAATCGTCGATTATAATTCCTTGTTGTTCGTTTCTTAATATTTCTTCAACACGATAAGCATTGAGTAATTCTGAATAGTATAATGTACGCAAATCATTATATGTAATTAAAATCGTAGTGTTAATAACAAAAATTTCTTTTATTATTCCAAAACGCGGAAGCAATGCTTCTTCGCAATCTACAAGAATAATTGACCCTGGTTCGTGAATTGTACTTACACGAACTACTTTTGGAGATCTCAAAACTAATGAATTGGCATTAATAATATTACCAAGAATATTTAATAATAATTGAGCATTTTGTAAGTCGTTGACTCGGACTCTTTCTCCAAATTTAATATCGTCATCACTGTAAAAGAAATTTTTGTCTACACTGAGAGAAAGGTGGTGCTTGACTAGCGCCACCTCGTGAGAATAGCCAAGCGCCGAAAATTTGGCGGTTCACTTACGCCGCTTCCGAGTTTGTCATACGCCGCAGTGGTTCTCACGTTTCTCCGCTCCAGTCGAGTACGTATTTCTCCGAGTGGAGTAGAGAGCGCTCCAAACGAATAAGTACGGTGCAAAGCAATCTGGCGGTGTTGCCATATTTCGCGTTTTGTTGAAATTGTAACTAACTATACATATAATTAATTTATTTGTATTTATAGATACATAATTTCTAAAGTAAATTGTTTATATTAAAATTTCAAAATATGAATTAAGAATGAAAAGAAAAACAGAAAATTGGAAATATTTTAAAATTTTTTGGGGAAAAACTAACATTTTTAAAGATTGTTTTAAATTGTAAGAGTAATTGTTTGAAAATAATTGAAATTGTAAAAAATCACTTATTTATTTTATCTTTTCAAGTGTCTAATTATACATTAATTAGTCTATTTATTACAAAATATTGAAAAAATGCTTTTGAACAATGTAATTTGTTTAAAAAAAAAGTTATTACAATTAATTGATAATGAATGTATTAATTTGCGCAATAAATGAAGCTTTTTTAATCTTAAACAGTAAAAATTATAATAAACTGAAAAATTATTTAAATTGAATATAAGTTTATTTAAAACATCCTTTTTTTATTGTGGAAAAAATAGTGAATAAATTTTCATATTTTAAAACGACTACAAATGTATGAAGATTTGTTTTTCTGAATCAATAAACAAGACACATCCGAAGGAATCATTTTTAAATTAAACATAACGTCGGGTTGAGGCGCAATACAATCTACTTTGTATGAAAATATATTTTCATCAAAGTATGATATTTTAATACTTTGACTAAGGAAATAAATGTTTTTGTTAATTTCACAAATTTGATTAATTTTTGCAAATTCAGGTTCGGCATCATCATAAACATTCTTAATAAAAATTGTTTTACAGTCATATCTTTTGTTGTTATAATTAATATATTTGTACGATACTGGTTTTGCTTTGATACCTGGAATCAGTTTCAGAATGTCAGTGCCAACACGTTTATTAATAGGACCATAACTGATCTCATTTTTAAAGATATCATTAGATGCTAATTCATTAGAACAACAAAATAGTAGCTGGTTTTTAATAGCAATACTCAATGGTATGTTTATATTATTCTTATTAGAAACTGTACAATCTTTTAAATCTTTATTTTTACGCTCGAATTTCATCCCCCAAAAATGAATTAATGGGCCTAATGAAATTCTATGATAATGTACTAGAAAATGCAGTTTAGGGGTCAACTGCTGGAATAATTCAATGTATAATGTTAAGAATGATTCTATTAGATTGTTCAATGAAATCATATCTGATTTCGTATATCTAGGGGATGTTAAAATATCTATAATCTTTCTTAACATTATAACCAAATCCCAGTGCTTGTTTTTAATTAAAATAAGATCACCTACCATAATTGGTAGGTATCTAAGCAAACACAACATTTCTGAAGCAGATTGTTTCACAACTACAGTAGATTTATGATTTACATATTGCATTTTTAATTTACGAGGCTTATTTTTTGTTTCAAAACCGTATTTGAATTGTAAAATGCAATCATTCAGTATCTCCATTGAAAAAAATTTTTCAACTGTAATCAAATGAGTCAAAACATTGGATAATGTTAATCCAATGCAACCCTCTGGAACGTCATGCATCAAGTCTAAAGACTGGTTTTCAGTTACATGAAAATGTGTAATTTGGTTAAATACGCACTACTCCTTGACACCAGTTAACGATGGCATATTTTTACCAACATCAACTTGGTAATTTGATCGATTTCTTATCTTTGTAGGATCCTCTTTGGTCATTATTTTACATTCATTCTTATTCGCAGTGCATATCCTGCAGTATTTATTTCCTATAAAACTCTCCGTAAATCCACAAGAACTATTCAAACCTAGGTTGTCTCCTAAGATTAAAATACATTCGAAATATACTTTTACTAACTTATTTTCTATTTGAATATTTATGCCATGTTCACTTAAATAGTTCATGTCTTCTATCACCTTTCGAAAAACTGCCTCATTCCCACAAATCTTCTTGTATTTTGTATAAAATATTGTGGTTAAGAAACAATTACTTGTCTTTGAAACTAAATGTGGAGGTAGTACAGGGATTGATACGTACACTCCTCCACACTTTTGCTCACCTCCATGGCTACCGAGTGCATTTCTAGTTTCAAAGTCGTCATACCAAAGATCAAGCGGTAATTTAACTTCTTCTTCAGTTGAACTGTATTTTTGTTGCCATAACTCTGCCTGAATAACATTAGAAATAACACATTTTTCTTGTTTCAAAGATTGCATATAGTTCGTGATTTGATTAAGCATACCATCTCGTTGTAAAAATTTTTGCAAACTTTTTACGAGAGAAACGTGAACAGCTTCAAGTTTTCGTACTTTTTGTTCAATTGTACTATCATTCAATATTAAAAAATAATTTTCTTGGCCAATTTCGAAAATTTCAGGTTTGACATAATAGCTATCATTTGCGAAAACTGTAAAAGCTAATTGCTCAGTATAAAAATTTTGAAAAATATTTTTGTTGTTTATAAAAATTTCATCAATATCTTTCAAAATCTTTTTGTCTGTAATACTGCTCAATGATTTAAAAATATCATTTTGTAGTAAAGGCATAAAAGAGTTATCAATGAAATCATTCACAAGCTTTATAATATTTCCTGCATCTGACCTTGATATTGTTGGACGAGAATACAACTGTAAAGTAAACCGAATGAGTTCTTTATGTAATTTCGTATTCATTATTAAATGTAATGAAGGCAAGAAAACTATTGAAACTAAGCTTAATTACACAACTTTGATAATGTGTCGATTTCTACTTAAAACCTAAATTATCTATATAAAAAATTCTTCTAAAGTAAGTACAACTGAATTTCCAAACATTTCCAACCAAACATTAGATGAAAATCCCAAGAAATAATTTCCAGTGGACAATACGCTCTTAAAAGCGATATCGACGGCATCAACCAATGATTCGCATGTATAATATAAAGTGTTGCAATTAACAAAACATGCATTGCTATCGATGCCTCCATATAAACCAACGAATGGTTGCTCTTCTTCTTTAACTTCTTTACGAAACTCTTGAAGTCGTTGTTTCTTGTCCACTAATTGTTCTTTGCTCTGAAAATATACGATATAAATAAATTGGAGGTAAATTGCATTTTACAATAAAAAAAATTGTTACATAGTTATCATATAAATAAATAGTACCTCTAATTGTACCGCGAACAAATCAAAAGCGTTCGATTTATGAGACACTAGTTTCCGGCCTTTGAAACTGTTTAACAATTGGGGGAGTAAAAAGAAAGCGAAATTTTCTTCTGAAACTTGAATACAAATTTTAATTAATATAATTTGAAATTTTTTTTATTTTATTTATTATTTTACATCTTAATTGAATTTTTATTTTATTTAATATAATTATAATGTTCATACTAACTACTTGTTTTTAAAACATTGAAATTTTCCTTGACAAAGGAAGCTGTTCCTTTTCTTTTTGCAGCAATGTTTATTATTTTTTTAGCTAACCCAGGCCATTTGTTTTTTAATTTTGATCCTTTCTCAGAATATATAAGATCAAAATCTAAATTAAACTGAAATTACATTATTTATTTTTGTTTCTAGTTTTATTAATGTATCTTTTTAACATAAGATACGATTGTTATTATATTTATTGTGCATTATAAATATTATATTATGTTACAAGTGTTTTCTTACCAAATTATAGCCATCTTTTAAGTAAAAAACTGGAAAACTTGTAAAAATTTCATCAAATTTCTTTGTCTTATAAAATTGCGATCTCAAATTAAATGTTAATTTCCATTTATTAACATAATCATCATTAAGATAAAGTAATGACTTTTTAAGCTCTTTCAAAGTTTCTTCTTGTGATGGTGTTGGCTCCAAAACTAAAAATTAATTTTTGTATTATATTTTTAAAGGTTATGATGAAGTAAATATAAAATGAAAATGTACCTGCTACGTTAGGTTTTTGTTTACGAGGAACGAAGTATCCAAGAGTAATTGCATCTTTTCTTTCGGCTCCGTACCGCTCGTACAATACTCCCCGTGAAGAGATTTTTACATTACTAATAGATTCAGTGTAACTTTTCTGATAATACTCTTCTTTTATTTCTTCAGGAAATAACTGAACTATATTATTACTCAAATCCTCAAACTGATCTTTTCGAATCCTGAAAACAAATTTAACCACATTTGATAATTTTTTAACTTATTTATTCAGATTTTTCATTTATATGTAAACTTATTAATAACGGTGATATATATTAATTCAATTATTTTTTAGTGTTTAAAATGAAACTTACTTGTATTGTTGTTTAAAGAAAAAATTTGCAATTACTACTTTGCTTAGAGTATGTTTATCAAACAGTTTGGGATTCTTTGCATTTTCTGGCTTATGATCGTACGCATAAGCATCTATTAATTTTCTTCCTTCCCATGAATTCAACAATATATTATTGTTCGCGCGCGGAGGGGCAGCAAGTAATGATTTGCACACTCCGATGACGCTATTTAAATGTTTGTTTTACTGTCCCACGATGACTAGGTGGAGTTTATTGTTGAGGAGCACAGAGTAAAATTCAAACTACTCTCATAATTCCTCAAAGACAATAATTTTATTTAAATTTATACTTTACACGGTTTAATTTTAATGTGCCATAGTATACAACTGCTGGCTTGGGCTATCGGAGCTCAACTGCCTTATCAGAAAAACTCAAAACAAAATTCAAAACAAAAACGGAGTTGAACACACATTCGCACGCAAAATATGCGAAAAATAGTTTGTTGAATATGTACGCAATTTATATCATATCTAGATATATACGCAAACACACCGCCCGCATTGCAACAACTGGTGCAAGAGACATACATCACTCAGCTTAAATTCACTAGGAGAATCATGACGTCTGGGGCGCATCCTCAGATGGCGACCCGTGTACAACCGGAAGTAACGCCAACTTAGTGATTGGCCGCTCGAGCTTAGACGTCGCGGTCTGTATCTCCACAGAGCGGATGAGACCGTCGCAACCCGGAAAGCACTGAATCACGCGTCCCAGACGCCATTTCGTCGGTGGTAGATTATCATCGCGCAGGAGGACAATCTGCCCTTCACGTACAGGCTCGTCCTTTAACTTCCACTTGGTCCGGTGCTGAAGTGATCGCACATAATCTTCAGACCATCGTGACCAAAATTGTTCTGTCATTTGCTGCACCAACTGCCATCGAGACAAGCGTGAAGATGCCGTATCGAGGACACTTGGTTCAGGGATGGTCGTGAGGGCGCCTCCGACTAGGAAATGAGCCGGAGTGAGCACCTCAAGGCTCTCAGGGCTCTCAGACAGAGGGGTGAGCGGACGGGAATTTAAGCATGCCTCAATTCGACAAATCAACGTATGCATCTCCTCATAGGTGGGGGTGCGGTCCGCAAGGATGCGTTTCAGATGCAATTTTGTGCTTCGCACTCCTGCTTCCCAGAGTCCCCCCCAATGAGGAGCCGCCGGCGGAATAAACGACCACCGAATGCGGTCAGATGCGAACCGCGAGTGAAGTGAGGCATCTGAGCAGACCGCGGCAAAGGCTTGTGACAACTCCCGAGACGCTCCCTGAAAATTTGTACCTCGATCGCTGTACATACAAGATGGGACCCCTCGTCTGGAGCAAAAACGATGAAAGGCCGCAAGAAACGCGGAAGTGGTATAATCAGTGACCACTTCGAGATGTATGGCCTTAGTAGCCATGCAAACAAAAACAGCTATGTAGGCCGGACGGGATCTGACACCACGACCGCCCGCCATGCGCACCTGCATGGGCCCCATATAGTCAAGGCCGCAATGTTCAAACGCTCGCGTGGATCGATTTACGCGCGGAGGTGGCAAGGATCCCATCAGCTGTCGTGCTACGGATGCTTTTATTTTACGACAAGCGAGACAGTGGAAGATTAGCGACTTAATCAGCTTCTTGGCTTGGATGACCCATACAGTGGCACGCAATGTGCTCAAAGTGAGTGATAAACCGCCATGTAGACATCGTTGGTGAGCGTCCAGCGCGATCAATTTCGTGACTGGATGAGCACGCAGTATCACCGGATGTTTGGAGTAATCATCGAGAGACGCCTTCTCTAACCGACCGCCGACGCGGAGTAGTCCATTCTGGTCAAGGATAGGGGTCAAACTGAGCAGGGGATTGGTGCTAGGGAGCGGAAGGTCTCGCCGCACCAACTCTATCTCGTTTGGGAACAGGACGGATTGCAGCATAGTCCAGACCCGGATCGTCGTGGACCAAATCTCCTCGGCCCGCAAACAGGCAATGTGATGTACGGACTGAGTTGAGGTGATGACCGCAAACCTGGGACGATCCTGCGTCAGAGCTGGGGTATAACGCGGGGACCAGCGTAATACAAACGTTATCACCCGAACCAGCCGGGGCCACGATGAGAACCGGTCAAAGAGACTAATTCTTGGAGGCGTGGTGATGTGACAGGTCAGGGCTACACACTTTGCCTCCGGGATTGACTCCGGGGGGCTTTCAGTCAGCCGCGGAGGCCAATCTTCGATGGGTTGCTGGAGCCAATCAGGGCCTTCCCACCATAATGAGCATTTGACGAGCTCTTCCGCGGACATCCCACGGGAAGATATATCGGCAGGGTTAACTACGCCGGGAACATGACGCCAGGCCGTGCGATCGGACAGGGAGTGTATCGTCGCGACACGATTGGCCACGAACGTCTTCCAGGTACACGATTCCCGTTGAAGCCAGTGGAGAACCACACTTGAGTCCGTCCAATATACGACTGGGGCGCTCGAGTAGTCGGGGAGAGACTGGAGCGAATTCACCAACTTAGCGAGCAAGACAGCACCGCAGAGTTCAAGACGCGGGAGGGACACCGTCTTCGTTGGCGCTACACGCGACTTGCTCATAATGAGGGTGGTTCGCACATCTCCTGAGCTGGAAATGACTCGAGCGTAAATTGCCGCCGCATAAGCCTTTTCGGACGCATCGGAGAATCCATGTAACTCCATCTGAGTACTGGAAGTTTGTCCTAACCACCGGGGTGTGGTAATCGAATTTATATGAGACAGCGTCTCGTAAAAGTTACACCAGAGGGAGTCGAGCGGCTGGGGTAATGGAGTGTCCCAGTCGAGATCTCGTAGCCATAATCTCTGCAAGAATATTTTTGCAGTAATGACTACTGGCGCCAGAAGGCCAAGGGGATCAAACATCCTGGCGATAACGGATAAGACGGAGCGCTTGGACCATACCTGTTCAGGCTCGCGATGAAAGGCAAATCTGTACATATCGCGAGCCGGTGCCCAGGATAGCCCCAGTACCTTCAGGCTGTCATCTGCCTTCAATTCCCTATCGCACGCGAGCATATGGTCATCGGTGATAAGGTCAGACAGGATATCGGGAGAGTTGCTGCTCCATTTTCGGAGCTGGAAACCACCGCGATTCATAAGAGCGATCAGCTCGTCCCTCATCGATAAAGCGGTGGGGATATCGTGGGCTCCAAATAAACAATCGTCCACATAGAACTGATCACGCAGAATCGGCGCTGCTAAGGGGAAGGACTCGCCTTCATCTAAGCTCAATTGCTTAAGCACGCGCTGGGCTAAATATGGTGCGCTGGCCGTGCCATAAGTCACGGTCAGTAATTGATAATCTTTTATGGCCGCAGTCGGGGATTCGCGCCACAGAATACGTTGATAATCAACGTCCCGTTCATCAACCCAAATCTGACGATACATCTTGCTGACGTCTGCGGCTAGAACATGCCGACAACAACGCCATCTAGCAAGCAATAGTGTGAGGTCAGACTGGAGCTTCGGTCCGACCATTTGACAGTCGTTAATCGACATGCGTGTGGAGGATGGGGCCGAGGCATTGAAGACGACGCGTAATTTCGTCGTTTGACTAGTCAGCTTAAGGACCGGGTGATGCGGCAAATAAACAGTCTGAGGTTTGTTGTGCTCACTGGTGGGGACTTCGCGCATGTGACCCAAGCTTTCATACTCTCGCATAAATTCCGCGTAGGACTCGGCCTGTTGAGGATTACGAGCCAATTTGCGCTCGGTGCTCAAAAGGAGCCTTTCCGCCCGCATTCTGGTATCGCCGATCGGTAAAGGGGGTTCGCATTTAAGGGGGACGCGGACTATATATTTTCCATCCGACGCACGCGAATGGGTGGAGACGAAGTGCTCTTCACATTTTGCGGTTTCTCCCGATAATGGACCTGGGCCTACAGATTCTTCGATCTCCCAAAATTTAGTCAGCATCGACTCCAACTCGATCCTCGAGTGATGCACATGACAGACCATGCCCCGATCCTCATTTTTTACCGCGGTACCTCCTGAAATAATCCATCCAAATATCGTGTTTTGCGCAACCGGTGTACCAATCGGAGCGCTCCTGAGACCGTCCCGTAATGTATATCCATAAATATCAGAGCCGATAATAATTTGAATCGGAGTATCCTGATCCTCAGGGTTTGGGTCGGCAAAGACTACTCCAGACAAGTGTGGCCAATGCGATATCGGGTGCCTGAAATTAGGCTGGTACGATGTAAGGGAGTCGACCATAATCGCATCAGTCGATAGGACAGGTCCCTTGCCATCAACTGGGGTAATATTTACCGGCGCGACCCGATTTAGCGACTTCAATATTGCATTTGCAGGTGCACGTACGGTGGTCTGTGTCGGATACGTCCTTCCACCAAGGGCGTAAATCAAATTTGCAGCCACTAGTGAGTGTGTACTGCCTTGATCGAGCAATACTCGAACTGTTAACGACCGAGAAGGAGAGCAATACACCGTCACATAGGCCGTTGCTAAAACGACGTGGGAAGACCGAGCATTAGAATGATGAGTATTTATACTTTCCGAAGGACCAGCTGGCGCATCAGCTGGCATATCGTTATTCCCGCTCCTTCCCGGCTCGCGAAGCGTGCGATGTAATAGCGTATGATGATGCTTGTGACAAATATCGCAATGATCATTGCTCGGACAGTTAAGAGTTCGATGACCTTCTCGCAAACAATTAACACATAAATTTTTTGATTTTACAAGATCAAAGCGACCTTGTGTCGATTTTTTTACAAAACTTGAACAGTTAAAAATGCGGTGATCATTCGCGCGGCATACAATACACCGATTGGGTTCTGGAGTCGAATGATGTACCTGAGCACGAGTGCTCCTTGTATTCGCAGTCCTTGACGCGGAATAATCTTGCGACTTTGTACTTGTAGGTTGCACCGATTCAAGCGCATGGATACGCGACATTAAAAATGTGGATAAATCGGTAAATTTTGGGTACTCAACCGAGGAGCTGAGTTGAAGCTCCCACGCTTTATGTGTGGTTTTATCGAGACGCTGAACTGTAAAGTACACTAAGATCGCGTCCCAGCTCTCGATCGGTAATCCCAGATTTTTCAGTCCTGCAACCGATTCATTTGTCGCATCAAGCAACTTGCGTAATCCGACGGCCGACTCTTGCGTCAGGGCGTTAATCGCCCATAAATTACTAAAATGTACATTAATTAATCGACGCTTATTATCATACCGATCTTGTAAAATTTGCCAGGCGATTGGAAAGTTTTGCGCCGTAGAGTTTAAATTTTTCAATAGGGCCGCGGCTTCGCCATCTAAACACGATTTCAAATAATGTATGCGCTGTAAATCATCGTACCTAGTGTCATTGAGTATGAGCGATTTAAAATAATCACAAAATGGCAGCCAGTCGGCATAACAACCGGAAAATCGTGGTAAACTTATCTTAGGTAAGCTTGCAAGCTTCGGTGGATGCACCGGGCGCGACGCTCCTGGTAGCTCTGAAGTCTCGAAGCGGGAGGAATGGGTCGGGGAAACGAGCGGGTCCATCCGTTCCTGAAGCGTCTCCGTATGCTGAAGTACGACAAGTTCCTGCTGGCCGAATAAATTATCCGTGAAGTATGGTTGCTCGAAGTCCGCCGCCTCCGCCAAGGACATGATTTCAAGGTGTCTATTGAGACATTGCGTCCAGGTGGACTGCAAGTAGTCGATGCGGTTTTGCAATCGTCTTGCCGTGACATCCTCATCGAGATTGAGCGAGGAAAATGTGCGCTCCAATGAATCAAACAGCGCAGCTTGCTGTTTGATCAGTGCACCCGCCTTACTTGCCACTGCCATAGTGTCAGAGCCTGGTTAGCAATGTCCAATACCCAATGCCACCACAGAGCAGTATCAATTTTATAATGGAAATAGGTAAATTGTCAGTTTACTGTACAGGCTAAATTTCATAAAATCATGCATTTATTGTCAACTCTCACTCAGAGTGCTGCAGCGCAGAGCTGAACATAGAGAGTGCAGAGAGGCGTCCAATACTGGCGAGCGCAGTGCTCGCACTGGCACTGAGTCCCACTGAACGCGAGTCTCCCACTACACCACACCAGGGAGCACTGGAAGGAATGGTTACGCACGCCGTTCGAGTGGGGCGAACCGAGGGGCACTGTCAGTGAGGGCGAGTCCCCACCACTCAACCCGAAACGTGGGCGGGAGGGGCGCGGGGTGCGGGCAGCGCTTTCTCGCGACGACGAGCTGCTCGACCTCGAACGTGGGGAACCGCGCGCGAGGCGACTATCCCAGGGCGGGGGTGTAGTCCGAGCCACGCGGGGTGTTGCCACCTACTCTCGCAGACGACGGGTGCGGACCTGGCACTGGCTCCACCACGAGTCTATGAGAGTGTATGTGCACTACGTACACTTATGGCCGTAAGCGACAATTAATACTCGCACGGCACTTTTATTTTTAATTTTTGCACAGGTTTACTTTAAGGTTGTTGATTGGGGTTGAGCTCCACCACACTTAGATGCAGATGCACTAATTTGCACTGCACAATATCCTGGCAGGATCGCCAAATGTTCGCGCGCGGAGGGGCAGCAAGTAATGATTTGCACACTCCGATGACGCTATTTAAATGTTTGTTTTACTGTCCCACGATGACTAGGTGGAGTTTATTGTTGAGGAGCACAGAGTAAAATTCAAA
>JABFPM010003530.1:0-14216 GCA_022817325.1 Idris sp. 1 HC-2018 | reverse complement strand
GAAAGCAATTTGAAATGTTTTCATTTTTGTGAATATACTTTGTAAACAACATTGAATATCATAATCAAATCATCGAAATGAAGTCTAAACTTAAGGATAACGGTGGAAGAAAGGGGAGGGGGGGTATCATACTTCGGCAGTGTTAAATATACATTTTATGTTAACATAAAACTGACATTTTAATTTTATATATTTGAAAATGGCGACAAAACAGTTAACATTTTTATGACATCATACAAAAATAATAAGAATACAAATATCTTTTATAATTTAAGAATGATTTGAAAAGTATCGTTCTTCATCTAATTATGATATTATAATTTATGAAATAATTATTATCGTATTTAGGATAGAAAAGTGCCTTTTAAGGAAGCAAAATAATATTTGATCATCTGCAAGAATAAAATCTTTGTTATTTTTAGATACGTAATTGGATTCTACACGTATAAATAAACAATTATTGAATTTTTTGATGTACAACAATGAATTTGGACATTTTCGATAATAAATTAAAAACTCAGAGGCATCACGCCCGGAGGGTGCGATCACTCATCTAGTTTAATATATTGCTGTGCAATGTCAATTTATTTTTAATTACAAGTAATCACAGTTCGATATTTTATCATTCGTTATCGAGTAAACGAACTTCTAAGTTAATAGCTAATTTAAATAACTATTATTCAATATTAAGTACTGATAAGAAATTATTATAGGGTTAAATACTTGAAAACTCAATTTTCTTTCATTTGAAATTTTTATGGAAAATCAATTCATTCAATGTTGTAAAAACTTTAAATATTATACAAATACAGTAACATAGGTTGGTATTATTTTGTTAGTAATTTCAGCAAATTATTTTCTTTAAATGTATTTATTATAAGTCTTACAGTGTATAAAACAAAGACATCTGTAGATTTAATTTATGTTGATGCTGATTATCCAATTTTAATGCAATATTCTGGCTTTGTTTGGAGGCAGAAAGATGAGAATTAATTAATTGAATTTATACGTCGGATTACTTTCGTACTTTATCTAGCATAAGTCATGGGATTACAAAATAATTCATTTATACTGTATGGCTTACAGTCTAAAAAAATAATTTTAATAGTTAAAGTAATATAGAACATATATTTATAAATATATGTATTTCATTTAAATTCAGTTTATTTAATCTGTGATTTATTTAAATGGTTACAAAAAATTAATTTTTCAAAACAATATAATGTTAACAGTTTAAAAATAATGTTTCCAACAATTCATAAAATAAAAAATGAACTTTATAATGAAACTATAAACTTGAAAGGAAATGCGTGCATGAATTTTGTGCATAAGATCATAAACTAATGTTATTTGCAAACATGAAACATACGTTTTTAAAGGAACATAAAATCTAAATACTATCTATGTTGTACAACAAAATAACATTCACTGTCTTACGATTATGACTTAAATTATTGTAAAAGATTTGAATGCTTGCCAAATAAACTTTCATAAACTATAAATATGGTTTCTTACACTATTGTTTTATATTATTATATAGTTATTATTATTATTATTGAAATCTATTTGTAATTATTTTGCATACATTGATACTGAAGTAATAAATTGTTAAAACTGATGTAATAATTAATAGAAAAAATGTTATTAAGTGAATTATTTACATAAATAAATAAACTAAAAATTTAAACTGAAGATTTTTTAACTTTAAAACAATTATTATTGTGCTTTTACATTATTTGAACTAACATTTTAGTACATTTTTAAAGAGAGAAAAAAATATCAATATATTTAACTCATTCAATTCTTAACAAAAAAAGTTTAGTTATTTTTAAAATATTGCAAATTAAGTAACTTCAAATTAGGAAAAAACCGTAAGCAAGTGAATTTGGTTTACCATTGAACTGGTGTACATAAATAACATTAAATTTTACAATATACATCAAAGAAAAATATCTTCGCTTGATAGAAATATAACTTGAAACAGAATGCTTCTGAACGAATTTCAAGGTAAAACAATTTTCGTCTCAGTTAATTAATAATCTAATCATTTTCATTTTAATTGACAGAATGAAGTTAAACTTTTATTAGCACACAAAAAACACTGGAAATTAAAAAAAGGCCATCAAATGAAAAATTTGAGTGAATTTTAAATGTCATTAGATGAAAATTAAATATAAACTTTTGACAGGCGATAAGAACTAAACTTTGATTAAAATCTAATGTCAAATCAGATGAGAAACATTTTGACATTCAAAAAAAATGTGTAATAGTGAAAATTTAATGATGTCAGAGTTGACGTCAAAACTGACGTCGGTCTACTTCCAAACACAGATATTAGATTTAACGTCAAATGTGACACATTTTATTTTAGATGGGTCATGTCTAAAAATGTCATTAAGTGATTACCAACACATTCATAAATATCTATTAATAATATTTACTTATTACAAACTGATATTTTTTTAGTTGTATTCCAGTGAGTTAACAGTGTCACAAACTTTTAGACTCATCATTATAACTTTTTTATAAAGTCCTTTAAGGTTATGATAAAATAAAACTCTAAAATAAAATGTATCGTTGATAATAATATTTTCGACATTTTAATTTAATAATTATAATATTTAAAATAATTGTTTGTGACTTAACTCTACAATAATCTTAATTTAATCTCGCTATTTAGGAACTCTGAAATTATCTAATTAACCTTGCAACAAATTAAGCATAAGCATACACTTTCAACTTAAATATAAATTTGTCGCAAAATTATATTTTATCAAATAACAAAAAAACAAGCTGAACAGCCAAAAACATTGAACTTATTTTTCTCTGTGCTTTAACTCAACAAGTCCAATGCTAAAGCTAAATAATCTATTTCTTTAATTAAATCTTGACAAGCCTGCTCAACTTCAGCTTACCTAAATTCTAAAATGATTATATCTTAAATGGCTTAAAAAACCTTTACTGAAAGTTTATTATAAATCAAGTATGTAAACTGGTTAAATTACAAAAAAAGAGTTAAAATACTTGGTAAAAATGTTGTTCCACTTCTAGTAAAACTCTTTTCTATTATTAGTAAGTTATTATTAGATACCTTTTTTTGTATTAATAATTAATATTTTTTTTCCGAATACTATTTAAAATTTAAATATTGTTTAATTAAGCTGGTTTTGTAAATTTTTTAAAAGATGCAATTTCGCTGTTTCCCAGGTGCAACACCATGATCACTGGCGTTGCCTTAACCCTCGTTTGACAAAGTGCTAAATTCCAAACTGACGTGGTGATGACCTTGTCTGAGATCGGCCGCAGTTCCATCTGCTCCAAAAGTCATGTTAAATTGAGCCAACTCTTGTCTAGGTTGCCGAAATGGGTTCTCAAGTGGGGTGTCTGTTGGCTGAAAAAATTCCAAACCCCGCGCATTTACGTGATATTTAAAGAGCCACAGGTTGCGAAACGCAGGTGCGGCCCACACGTGAGAAACTCCCTCAGCTCCTCAGAATATCGTGTCTGCGTCGCTGCTCGTGTGGTCCCTGAAATTGTGTTGGCAATCGACTCTGGACACAAGAAAGTACTCTGCCAAAATAATTAGGAAGTCGTCTCGGGGTGTGCTAAAAGTGTCCGCTCGGGCACGCGCGATTTGGCCGCGGAAGCCTAGTCGCGTCCCGGGCGTTAGTGCGACGAGCTGCTCTTCGAAGCACCGAGGAAGACGCGCCAGTTCGGACCCGACTCTCGTTCCCGCCACACATCTAAAAGTCGTTTTACATTAGTTTTTTTTTTTTTAAAGGGAACAATTTTTTTTTTACTTACTCACCCCCTTCGTGCACTTTCGTTCTTCTTTGCTCTGCTATGTCGCGACATGTTTGTGTTGTCTCCCGGTAAGGAACCGAGAAATTTTGTGAATTTAAGAAAAATAAGTACTGGTGCTTTCAAAATTTTGACACTAGGTGCGTAGGTGGCGCTGCTTTCTGTGTGCTCAAGGTGGCGCCACCTGGTGGCTCTCTGTAGTAGTGCTTCAAATGGTGAAGATAATGCACCATGGTTTGTCAATTATGGTAACAAGTGCAAAAATCGTGCGTCGACCAAGTGTTTCAAGTCGAAAAAAGTGACATCTTTACCGTTCATAGCTTTTTTTTGTTGTTTTGTGATTGTACAATTATTCTAAAGGGTCTAGGACAACTCATTCAGAATTGTAAAGTCGGTTATATTATATGTTATGTTTATTTTGGCAGCATTGATTGGCCTTAAACATTCTTGCGGCGCACGATTTTTGTTGAAAACAATATTGACGAAACGACGAGGCTTAAAAATATATATTGCTTTTCGAGTGGATTGAATTTTGGGGGGGTGAACAAGTTGAAGACAATTTTTGGCATTGTTGTGAGTACCACTGAAAGGTCTCCCGGATAACGATTACAAAATTTTTAACTATTTTTAAAATCAGTTTTACTGGTATGTTTTCTTTATTTTGGATACCTATTCGTTTTTTTAGTTCATTCAATTAAACACAAATTTTAGTTAGAAATTCAATACACAATGTAATTTACAACATTATATTGGAATAGTTCTAAACATCTCTATTGTTCTAATAATAGTTTAGAACCTCTCACGTGTCTCACAAAAAGTTATCATTTAGAAAAGAGAACACAGAAGCATGCATGTAGACTATTTTGAATTCGTTTAATGTTTCACTAAAAATAAGGCAAACTTTTGATCAATATCGTACAATTATTTAAATGTTATTTACTATTTATATAAACAATTTGTCTAACACAGAAACAAAATTTTTTGACTAACTCTTTTTCTAAGTAATGTTTGCTTCAGCAAATTAGAAGTCAACAAAAAAAAGTCAAATATCTTTTTATAATATTTTTAAGTTCACGCGCAAAAGTTTTCATTTAATGTTAAAATCCTTTTTTGAAAACTAAAAAATATTTTTAGTATGTCTAAAATATTACCATTTTTTAAATAAACAAGAAACTGTTAAATTGAAAAAGAAAGATGAAAATAAAAATGCAGATGTATCAAAATGGGTAATTGCCCTTGTCTGAAAAAGTGCTGGTTTAAAAATAAATTAATGAGCTCCAGGGAACGTCAATCTCAAACAAAAGCCACGAGATTTGTCAAAGATTGACACTGTATGATTACGTAATTGCGTGAACGCACCCTGTAATATCGTTCAAAAAGTCTTAAAATACGCGCCAAGGAAATAGTCTGCCTAGCATAGAAGCCTTTTAAATATATCTGGCGCCGCATGCGTACCTCGTTCAACCAATGATGTCGTTCCACATGCTTTCTGTTTTTCCGCACTCCCGACCTCACCGTCATTCGATTCAAATTGTCCCCAGCGAATTATTATCAGTAATCATTATTTATCTTGACAAAAAATCTTACTTATAATTAGAAAACATTACAATGTACAATGTTCTATGCAAAGTTGTAATCATTAAATGTTGATATTTTTAAAATACATCATCATATTTATTAAAAAGATGTTAATTATAGTTTTTTTTGTCAATTTCGTGCCAATTGCAAAGCAGTTTAGATCAAGCAAAACACAATTAGCATGATTTCATTACAATTAGTTGAAAATTTTCGATGTTGTAAAAACTTCACAGATGAAATATGTCAAAAGTTATTGCTAAATGTGTACATTCGACTGTGCCAAAAAACCAGTTTCTTATTTTATTACCTTTTTATAGTATAAGCATTGGAGCACTTGAAAAGATTGAGGTACCTGAAATTTTAACAATATTTAAAAATGTTTTTACGAAAAATAATTTTGTTTTGTTCAGTTGTATTCAATATTTTTTAATTTAACTTACTGTGCAACTAAAATTATTAACAATTTTTTACAAACTAATATAATCAACTTAGAAAAAAATCAATAACTTTGAGAGAAGTTAAAGTCTACAATTATTTTTTAAATTTTACTTTTTATTTTAAAATTCTGATTATAAAAATGAATTCTTTTCAATATTTTAATGCGTATTAAAAGAAAGATACAAAATTCGACACTTTGGCTGTCTGGCACTGTGCAAAATATATTTTAATAATCTTCGGCTGCCAAGATTATTTTGAAAAGAATTAAATTTAAGTACCTTTTATAAAAATACAATGGATTACTGTTTTAAGCATCCAAACGATAGAGATTTTAATTAAAACCAGTTTTTTTATTTCTTTGATCCTTATCTAATAATGTATTTTAAATGTATATATGTTAAAAATGATTTGAATTACTTTTTGCGTTACATGATTTTTCAAATTAATTACATGTAAATTAATTGATTTATACTTTTCTTTTAAAGGAAAAAAGAACACATGATCTGATTTAATCTAAGATAATTTTATTGCAAAATTAAACTTCCTTTTACTCCAAAAGTTTTATCGAATATTTTAAAAATCTTTGAAAGTAAGCGTTCAATTTTTTCTGATTTAAAATGTTAAAAAGAAATTTGTAGAATATGATCTGAAAGATGGATCAATCAATCATTAAATTTAAACATTATTTCGTTAGAGTATATAAATTAATTTAATATCATAAATCTAGATCATGCAACTGATATAAGTCAATATCACGTCCCGTTACGTTTATTATTATGAATGCATGTGTAAGCACATTAATACATGTAAGAACACGGTGCAATAAAACATATATTCATTGAAGAGATGCTGTAAAGTTGTACATATCGATTAAAGATTTCCGTGTGTGTATTTGTAGATGCATGAATAATTGACAGCAAAGGAAAACATCTGCACCGAAATTCACCTTTTCTCATTCATCACGGAAAGTCGATAATAACAAATAATTGATTGAACTTCATCTTATTATGTTCATTTTATAAAACCAGAAATTACTGTTTTTAATTTTATAGTACTAACTTTAAATTTTAATATTTTTTTTAAGATTATTTAATTTTGAAAGCGTCAATTTAATTTTCTGAAATTATATAACTGGAAATTTAAATTGTATTAACTACAACTGTATTTCCAATCTTGAATAAAATATATATTGAGAGATCGGTTGAGAATTTGTTTGGAAATCTCACACAAATTATTTTTAGAATCAATATTTTTGAGTCAATTGCATAAAGAATTATTTTCGAATACATCAAGACAGAACACACTATGTATGTTTATTAAGCAACATTATAACAATAAAATGTAAATTTGTAAGCCTCTTATGTTGCTGTGTGTTTAGCACGTTCAACAATTGGCTGTTGTTAATTTAAATTCTTATTTAAATTCTTATTAGTTTTATTGATATCACAGTTAAAAGATTTTACTTGTCAAAAATATTTGTACGTTGTTCTAAAAATTTTCGTTGACTAAAAGTAACCACTATTTGCCAATGATTCTTTTTTAAGCGAAAAAATGTTCAGATTCTAAACGTAATTGTTTATTTTTTTTCCTCAACAGCTTTAAACAATTCTTCAGATTCCATTTTCATTGTGTTTATTAATCAGTCTGAACAAGATGTTTTTTTCATTTCACAAAACTACAATTTTATCATTATATAAAATAATTATGTATTTAATAAATATAAAATACAATGTTTCTGATATTTGTAATTTGTTATAATGAGCAAGACAAAAATTTGTTATAAAAAAGACAAAGAACGCAAAATTACTAAATTGCACATTTTTAAATGTTGTAAATTCCTAAAACATTGATCCAGTTTGTTTGTTCGTTTCCATATACGAACAAATACTTTTAATAATTCCAAGAAAAACCTTATTTTGTGAATTACAGTTCAATTATTCATATACTTTGGTCAAGTAATACAAAAAAAACGGTAAATTTATTTAAACATTTTTTAACAGTTTGAATTTTCTGACAACAAAAGTTAAAATACTAACAACTTAATTATTTCCACTGACAAAATATTAGCACAAAATTTATTATTTATAAGGGTATATACAAATTATGGAGCATCATTAATAGTGCTCCAAAATGTTTTCAAAAAATACATAAAACATATTAAAAAACTTGTTGCTCCAAAAAAAGTTAAGCGTTGGAAAATGTATACGAAGTAAACTTCTTATTTCAATAAAAATCATCATCAACAATTTTGCTCCAAAATATTGTGAAACAAATTTCAAAAAAAACCGTTGCTTCGAAAATGTTAAAAATGTATAAGAAATAAAAGTGCAACTTTTGCTAGCGGTGGTTCAAAAGACCCGGTCGAGTGTCAGCTGTTTGTGCGTGGTCGCGGTAGGTGCCGCGCGCGCCTGTCAAGCCGTTCGCTGACAACGTTAAACATTTTGTGTATGCTGCAAGGCAGCAGTCGGCACGGCAGACGGCAGTGTCACGAACTCCCTGACGAGACAGCAGCTTCGGACAATTCGCCACAGTGTGACGAGCAACTGTAAAACGCACCCGCATTCAAGCGAGAAAGAGAGAGAGAGAGAGAAAAGAAAGAGAGACGCGCCAACTCAGCCAAACACATGCCTCGTCACAAAAAATGAAGTGTGCCTCGGTTTCGCGTGACATCGCCGAACTGTTGTGATCACTCGCGTTACCCTCTTTCCATGCTCTCTGTCTCGCTTTGTCTGTCTGCTGTTGATCCGTGATCACACACTCGCGCGCACGCTACCTCTTTTTGTCCCTCCTGCCGTTCCGCGTAACACCACTGCCACCAAGGCGTTACTTGTCTTTTTTTCTTCTTCGCTCTTTTTTTCTTCTCTTTAAAAAGAAACACCTTCTGTAGTTGAAACATAACCTACAAACGTCCGATTGTCACGCGCCGAGTTGCTCGGCAGTCATTCACGGTGAGTTGATATTTCGAGACAGCCATTGAGGTTAAGTTTTGTGTTGTAAATTTTGTATAAGTGTGGATTGCAAGTGAACATTTTTATTTTATTCTTTTTTTTCTGCCAAAACCGTGATTGTCAACGAGTGTGGCCAAAAATAGCGGCGGCAGGTGCGTCCGGGGAGGGGACACACTTTTAAACGGCCACCTTTGAATCGGGGTTGAAAGTAACGGTCGTGTCAATTTGGTCGGCCGCAAGGATGCACGTCGCTTTTACACGTGTATCGTTCGGGGAGGTGCGTGATAACACGTGGCATTTTCATTAAGTTCTTTCAACTTTTTCTTCATTTTTTTCAAGTTTAAACTACGATAGTTTGCTTTTCAGTGAATTTTAAAAAGTTACTCGATGAGGTCAATTTTTTGTTTCAACTGCGGTTTGAAAGAAAGATTAAATTAAGTATTACGTTTATGCTGGTTGTTGGAGTAAAAAAAGGAGTAACACTTCAGTTAAAAGTTTTACTGTGTAATTATATATATGCACACTTTTATTATTTATTTTAGGTAACATTTATTATCAAAAACTTGCAAAATACATTTTTTTATTTTCAATCAAAATATGATTGTTTTGTTTTTTATAATTACAGAGCTGTAAGTGGGGTGACATTTTTTTTAATTTGTCTGCAAATTTAAAAACTGTTGTAAAATGTTATGTATTGTAATTTTACTAGATACATCAGATTTATTTTTTATTGATTTTATGATTTTAACAAAAAAAAAAAAAATTGCATGAATTAATGAAATGTTAACATATGATGTTGTATCAACCATTAAATTTTTTTTTTATTTTATTTTCATTAAAAATAAGTTTTTCGGTTGAAGCAAATTTGTGTTGTAAACATGTGTCAATTTTAGATTATTATGTAATTGTAATAAAATCTATTCTATACTTATAGATATAGATATACTGCCTCTGTCATAAAATGTTTGAACTGAATATTTATCTGAAATTTATATATGTATATATATAAATGTATTTATATAAATTATTAACACAAATTCCTTTGTAAAGATATAAAATTCCATTCTACAAAACATATTAGAGATAAAATTTGTTATTGTAAACAAAATCATAAAGATCTACGTAAAAGCGTAAGGTATTTTCAATAATAATACTTTTCTACCTTGCAATAATTTGATAATTTTTGTTTTTTTTTTAATTTCAATTTTGATAAAATAGCTTTGTATTGAAACAAAATTTTGTACCATCATTAAAACAAAACTGTACATATTCTTTGTTTATCTCAATTATTATATATTAATTATGTTAATTTCATCATGATTATTTTTAAAAAGATTAATCAAAGTTTATTATTTATCTTTAATTAATCTTGTTTTCTTTATTAATCATTACCAAATTTACATGAACAATGTTTATTGACACCTAATAATTTTTTGAGCACTTTCATTAGTTTAAGAAAATTATCTATTAAACAATATTTTTAATTTTAAATTGTATTTTACACACAAAAAGCTAAAATATATATGATTTTGTTCTGTTTGCAGTAACTGATTGGATTTAATGTACAGTAAGCTGTAAATAAAAATAGTGTTAAAGTAGACGAGCGCAAACATGGAGGACGCCCACAGTAAAAGCGTGGATGAAGTATTAAATTATTTTAATGTAGACGCGGAAAAAGGATTGTCGCCTGATCAGGTGAAACGAAATCAAGAAAAATATGGTCTCAATGGTAAGTGGCCCAACTCTTATGTTATCATGTTTCTTTTTAATATAAATAAATGGCATTGTCATAATTGATTAGTTACTTATTTTATTTATAGAAGCTTATTATATGTAACACAGAAACGCCAACTATAAAACAAGTGTATACAAAAGAATTTTTAACTTCTTTTCAAAAGAAAAAACAAAAGTTAAATGCATTGTTTTATATTATATATATTGTTCAATCAAGACAAATGATGATATGCATTTGACGTGAGGGAATAAAAAGCCTTTAATTAAATTCAATTTTTGCGTATCCAGCAGCTTTTTGTATTGGCAAAGTGCCAAACTATGAGACGATACTTCATCTTTTTGCACTCTTTCCGTGTTTTGGCTGTATTTAACATTTTATTGACCTTGTGGTTATAAATTAAATCTTAAGTCTCTTTCATCTCAAGTCGGCGTTATTTATATAATGTTATCTTTTAATTCGTATCAACTATTATTTACTTTATCAACCTATTTACATACCTCAATCAATTTTCACTCGAGAGATTTGACATTTAAACGCTTGCTTTCAGGGTTAGGTACAGATATTTTTTCTTTTAAATTTACTTTTCAGTAGACTAATTTGTCAATGACTTTATTGTCGGTTGGTCTCTTAAAATGCTACATTTTGTAGACTGTTCCTGCTTTGCAGCAGGATTGAAATTTTCCATTTTCGTAAAAAAATGTTGGTATTTTTGGATTGCGAGGTCAGCTGTCATCAGTTGCAATAGCCAATTGGCGAGTAGCATTTAGTAGGTTACCACGGACAGAATTTTGGTTCTTGTAAAGCCTTTAAAGACAAGTTTGACAGATGAAAAACGTCCGACTTGAAGTAAAAACATCAAGTCGATTTCAGTTAATTTGTCTAATCTTGGACGACAATTATTTATTCAATTTTTAGTTTTCGTTTTTTAATTAATTATAATTATACAAAAAATTATTGAAACCAAAAATAGAATTATAACAAAATCAAAAAAATAAATTAATATAACAGAGATAATACTGTTGCTATATAAAAATCGAAATTGTAAACATAATTTAACTTCAATTTGTATTTCATTGATAAAATTAAATTATGGAGTAAAGTCGACAAATAAAAAAGAAAATGAATATTATATTGCCTTTGAAATTCTTGCATCTTGTGCAAAAGGCTTTGATTAAATGAATTTAACTGGAATAATATCTTGACGAGACAATCATTATTTGAAAACAATAAAGTGCATTAAACTAACGACAATAATTTGTCTACTTTCTTCTGGCTGTCTTTAATACTTTTCGATATCTGAAATATTTAGATAAGATACAAAAGAAGATAAGTATAATAAACGGCATCAAAAAAAGTTTGTTTTCTCGATAACAATAAATAATTTTCAACAGCTTAATATTTTAAATTTCGATTAATTGCTCAACAGCTAAATATTTCCCTGTTCATTGAAAACAAAAATGCATTTTATTTACAAAATTCCTTCTTTTTTTTCCTTCTCCTTTATTTTTTGCAATAATGTCACAAGTATCTTTGTGACAGCACAAAGAAGTTGTTACTTTGCCAGAAACGTGGTATTTATTTTCGCTGCAACTAAATTTACCGTAAAGCAAGGTGAAAATTGCACGCGTGTGTGCTCTACAAAAAAATTAAATAATACAAAAAAACGGCAAACATTTAGAAAGATTGAGAGAACAAAAAAAAATACTGAATTTTGCACAGTTAATTGAATTTTAGGCAAACATGAATCTTTTTTTTCGTTTGCCAAGAGAAAAATGATACGAGTGTTTTATCAGCGAACGTAACCACTGTGACGTTATTCGACAGCAGACGTCATCGTACGGCTTGCGTAATGTCATTTATGCCGAAGGTACTCACGCGCCAGCTACGTGTATAACGTACACCAACGGTGCGTAATGATCAACTATTATTGATCAACAATTAATTATTCACAACAAACGATCAGAGTCACATCATTCTATACAAATTTACATATATATATATTTTTTAATTTTCTTTTGCTTCTCTTTTTCTAAAGAATTTTTAAAAATTTTATCAGCACATTTTTTAGCGTGCCAACATTCTTTTTGTTTTATTATTCCTAATGAATAATGCATCGACGCATTATTTCAGAGGTGATCACGACACAAATTCAATAACGAACTGACAACTGATTTCTGCTGTACCGACAAGCTACTCATGCCAAATACTTGCAACACGACCTTTTTCGTTGTTTTTTGACATAACATCTTTTTTTTGCATCTTTGGATAGTTGATACAAAACTAAAGATAAATTGTAGACAGTGAGCAAAGGGGGGACGTATAATTACAGAAAAAGACTTATTCTGGGAACGTTTATTATTATTGAGCATGACTATGATTGACAGAAAAACCTCATTTGTAAGAAAAATATCATGTTTGATATCAATTGGGCAGGATTTATGCAAAATTGTATTACTAAAGTTACAAATTTTGCACCTCAAACAAAATTAGATTCCAATTTTTGTGTTGAAGGGAAATTTTCAAAGTTTCAAATAACTTTTATTTTTAGGTGTTCTAAAAATATTTGAAAAAAAAGAAACGTTGCTAAGATCTGTAAATAGAACTAGACTTTTACATAATAATTATTATTAAACAAAGGAAAATTATAAAAGAAATTAATGAGTTGTTTTGTTTTCTGTTTATTTTTATCTCAAATGGGTTATATTCGAGTGTCCCAATTGTCTGACCAGTTATCTTTAACTAATTTAATTGAGTGTAACTACACGGACGGTAACAGTCAATGAAATAATACAAATCAATGAAGATGAATTTTAATTGAAATATTGAATTGTGAAATCATATTCTAGAAGTTGATTAAAAGTTGACAAGTACTTTGAGAAGCTGACTTGAAAGATTATTTAGTACAGAAAAAGGTTAATCAGTGTCACAGAAAACTTTAAACGATCATGTTTATTGCACAGTTCAACGTGGCAATATAAATGTGTAGATATGCATGTATGCGTCATGTGTACATCATACTTATATGCATTGACCATAATGCGACTTTGTACGTTAACCCCGCGCGAATCCATTTTATTTCAAATAAAATTAACGTATCGGCAAAGTCATTAATACAATTTTTTATATTCAATTAAAATAAAAACTGATTTGTATTTTGTTTCCTCTACATTGTTTTGTAACTTTAGTTTACTTTAGATTTACTTGTTAACTTCTAAGACCAATTAATTTTTTAGTAAAATATAAAATCTACAATAAAGTTTAAAAAATTTAAAATAAAAAAAAGTCTGTAACACTGAAGGTCAACAACGATTGTAATAATAATTTTAGACATAATTTTCTACTGTGTACACTGACATTTCAAAAAAAAAAAATAAAAATAATAAATGCGCATCTTAGTTTATCTTTCATCAATCTGCATCACTTTGATAGAAATAGTTAATTAGAACAAAGGAATAATTATTCAAAAGTAATACAAATTTGAGATGAGAATATTAAAAAGACAGATGTCCTTGTGCTAATTTTGAGATCCAAAGCTAAGTAGTTAACAATTGCGCTTTTGTCTTCAATATACCTATATTGTTGTAAAAGAGAAAAAACTTTTTGGCTAGAATAATACGTTTGTATTAAATTAATCTTCTTAGTTTGATACGTGGGAATTAAATTAGATTCATTTTCCAATAACTTAAAGGTGCAATGACATTATGCTCATTACTTTA
>JABFPM010003529.1:0-14216 GCA_022817325.1 Idris sp. 1 HC-2018 | reverse complement strand
AAAAAAAAATTAAAACATGGAGTTAACCGGTTCTGGCACAGAATTATTATATTCATGGTCGTTTAAGCTATTGATATTCAATTTAAGATTTTTTTTAATAAGCCTGGCTTCTCATTGTTCTAAAAATAGAACATTCTATCTTACAACATTGAATTAATGACCTTTTTTATGTGTATTGAAAATTACACGAAACAAGTATAATTACTTTTAATTGCAGTATTGCAGTTGAAATATTTTGCACAGCAATTATCTCACTTGTCTTATATATAAGAATACTTTAGTAGTCAAATTAGTCATTCTAATTTTCAGAACTATAAAGAATTTATAATTATTGTGAATTTATTTTTGTATATTTTCATAGGTAAAAATACTATACGAATATTTGAATTTTGTTAATTTATTACAAAAATAATGAACATTACTTACGGAATGTTTTTGGCGTCTAGCACAAGGTGAATTCTCTGAGCGTAAGGACAAAATCGCATACTATATAAACGCAATTTTCCAGGTACAAGAGGAGGCGCTTCTGAGCCTAAATAATAATTTTAGTTATAAAACAACTTTGGTTTAAATTAGCTATAAATAATGCAAAAAAAAATTTACCTGTGCTCAAGTGTTTGCTCGACATGTTAGGTTACTTTGAATTGTTATAAACAATTTGTTAATAATCTTCTGCCGCACAAATTGTATGTAAATGTTTGCAAAGATTAAACAGCTAGTGGCTACTGACACTTGATACGAATTGATTTACCAACACCAACGCTCTGAGTTCGTTTTTGCGGTTGCCGTCGGTACAGATGGCGCTCTGCTTTGACTCGCAATGGACAATAATTCTGTTTTATTGACGGTAAATACGTTTTGTTGCAATCAGAGCGAGGTTGTTTGGTTTTTTTACGTTGTCAAGAATTCAAATTACTATAATTATTATTACTTGTAATAATCGTTATAATTTAATTTCTAACGTATTTTATTTGAAATTATAATTTGAAACCGTTGCTTTTAGTTTTTTAAATTGTAAACTGACGAAAATTGTTGTATAATATTATAAGAAGATTATAATTAAAATGATAATGGGATTGACGTGTGTTCATATGAGAACATTTTTATAAATTATTTTTATTTGTTGTATATCGTGAGGATAATTTAAATTTTAACGAGCTTATTATCTAACAGTTCTGAAACAAGGACATAAAAACACAACAAATGTGTGAGATAAAATATATCAAAGCTGTATTTAAATTGATACAATTTTTTGCATTTGTTTTTCAGGCTATTAACATTTTGTCATTATATTCTTGTTTTGTAGTACTAGAATAAGCTAATCAGAAAAATTATTTTTTTTATATGGTCAAAAAACTTGAAAAACAACATTGAGAGTTCATTCATCATGTATAGAAAAATTTAATCCATACTATAATATTCTAAAAATTTAATAAAAACTATTTTAAATCATTATTAAAACATACGTGTAATCAATACTATGTAATAAATAAAAAAAGAAAAGAAAAAACTGTATTTAAAATTATTGAGTAAAAATATAGTAACTTTTTTATTTTTTCGGTTGTCCACTTTTTGTTTTATAAATTATTTATTTGTTTTTTAAATTGTACGTATATTTTTTATAGGTAGTTGCAAGTTCTGTCAAAAATTCAACAAAAGTCAGATCTGTTGAGATGTTTTTTTTTAAAAATGGGCGCCATCTTATTTAAAATAATCCTTCTATATTATTTAGGTAGTTTGGGCCATAATCATAACGCTGAACATGACCTTATAAACGAAATCGATTTAAGATGAACCTTGTAGTCTGACTGTCTGAATCGTTTAAACAAATAGCATGTGACAATCTTGCAGAGTTAATTTTGTTTATTAAATTATTCAGTGAATTATTAATAAACAAATAATTTTTTGTTTAAAACAAATTGAAGGTTATATTAAAAATGTGTTTTTACCTAGGGAGGTAAAAAAACTAATTTTTGCTACAAGAGCTGAGAAAACATGATTTTTCAAACTGAATAAAGACACAAAATATTGCAAATCGAAAAAAATAATAACAATAGTTACTAAATAACTGGAAGATTAAATTTGATTAACATCGATCAAAATAAGTAGGGTAGAAGAGGGTAAAGTGGCTCCTTTAAGGTTTACATTTATTTGTTACAAGTTTATGAACTATTTTTGTATCTTTTGAGTATATGTTGTTCTGGTTCAACAATTTACTATCGCAATTTGACAAAAAAGCCGATTTTTTTAAGTGTTAAAAGTAAGAATTTACGAACTTTTAAAAAGCTTGAAATTTCGATAAGGGTTGGGTAAATTGGTTCCCCTATCTAAAACCAATGTTAATTGATAAAAAATAGTTTAAAAAACCTCCATGCAAAGTTACTAAATACAAAAAATAGTTATTTCACAGTGTTTTATATCAATTTCAATATAATATAAACTGAAAAAATAACTGATATAATCTAAAATACTCAAAATTAAATATATCTTTAATTATTGTTTATAAAAGTACGGTGCTCATTTTAATTTTACGATTGCAGATTGTTTGAAGGTCTAATCTTAACATTTTTTAAATAAAATATGCAATAATCATCATAAAATAACAGAAAAGATATGGTAAGGCCACTGTATCCAACCTATTCGAAAAGATCTTATTTTTGCAACTTTAACAAACGTGAACCTCTAAAAAATACATGTACAAATACTGTAATATATGATCTTCTAAAATTATTTAGTTCAGAATTTTCAATGTAGCCTATGTCCTGATAATTAACAGTTAAATTATTATATTTCTCATTACTCATGATAAAAAACGTATTCATTTCACGTTTTAAATTGTTCCAGCCTACGGTACTCTTTATTAAGCTATACATTTTTGATAAAAATAATCATTTTTTAACTGACAACAAAGTTTTAGGCTGAACTAAAAAGTTACAATACTTGTATACTGAGAAATACAAGGTAGGCCACTTTACCGTCAGGGCCACTTTGCCCTTCACTCCTCTATTCAATCCCTAAATTTATAATTTAACAAAAAAGTTACGAACTTCAAAATTTATTGTACAAAAATAATAAATTCTAAAAAATGAAAAGAGGCGAGAGGAAAAAGGGGTTGTCTCTCGAAGTTGATGTTTCTGAGAAAATTTCAGGATTGTATATGTTACCGTTAAAGTGTTGAATTCAATTAATATTTGCATTAACTGAAGATTTCAGTTAAAGTATTGAATGATTTATGTTTTCAATACTTTATCTAGTTAATGTATGAATCAACTAACACGTTTTACTTAAAGTTTATAATTCAATTAATTAAAATATCATTTAATGTTTTTGAAAAGTTTAAATAGTTAATTTCTTTAATAGATTGTGCTTTCGACAATCATCTTATTAATTTCACACACAAATCCGTCTTTTAAATTTAATGATGTTAAGAATTTTCGGTTTCTTTACAAAATAATTAACATGGAAGTAGATCCAAAAGTTTGCATTATAAAGTTAAAGTTTGAAGATAATTTGGAAGCACAATTCGGAAAACAGATTGTGCTTTGATGTTCCGAAAACAAATATTAAATTTGATTAAAGAAGTAATTATCATAAAAAGTGACACAGAAAAATACAAATAGATATTACTGGTTGATAAACTATTATGACGTATTTGCTGTGGAAGGAGAAAACATTTTGATGTTTAATGATGAGCTTCATAATTACATTTGGACCTGCTTCCATGTTGATGCTTTTGTAAAAAAAACGAACATGCTTAACATCATTAATTTTGAAAGAGGACTTTATATGTAAAATTAATAAAATAATTGTTGAAAGCACAATCTGTTTATGAAAATGATTATTAAAGTTTCAACAACATTAAATGATGTTTTAACTAGTTAAATTATTTACTTTAACTAAAATGCGTTAGTATTTTTCTTTACTTTCTGTAAACATTTATGGAATAACAGGTAGTGGAAGATACAGTTTGAATAAAGAGCACGTTTTGCTCTACAATTCCCACTAAAAAACTCTGAGTTAAGATTTACACTGACGGAATTACGATTCATTTTACCTAAAAATCACAATTTTTCTTAAAATGATTATAACTTTCGTAATTTTTATCGGATTTACGTTTTTTTCCAGAGGGAAATTATTCGCAAAAAAATGAACTTTTGTTCCCTTTTAACCCAACTAACGATTTTATACCACCCAAACGATGATGAACAGTTTAAACTTAATCTAATTTAAAAAGTTTTTTCTTTAGCTTTTGTGTTATACGGATAAACTTTTAAATTAAAGATAAAAAAAGGTTTGAAAAATAAAGATTTCAAGCTTTTATTTCCTTAAAAAACGTGGATTTTTGATGAAAAGTGATCGAGATATCGTTTATGAAAAATTTACAATAAATTCATATTATTTTAGTGTTCCGTTTTTTATTTCCGTCTGTGCATATAATTAAAAGTTGTCAAGACGTTGAGAATTGAAGGTAATAATTAATTACATATTTTTGCTTATCTTTACAATTTATTTTTCAATTTTTATTGTTGTAAAAAGAAATAATTTTCAATAAACTATAACCGAATCGAAAGCTTTACTTTTTTACACATTTCAAATTTTCAGGAAGTATGGCTTTAAATTATAATTTGAATATTTTTGCAATTTTTTCCTTCATTTTTTACACTTTAATTATAAGGAATGCAATATAATATTGTATTTTCGATCAGATTAGACTATAAAGTTTAATTTTTTTGTCAAGGATTGACAGTTTGACAAAATTTCGCATAAATTATCTTATGCTGAAACAAATGTTTTAAATTTTAACATATTTTAATAAATCATTTAATAATCTACTAGAAAAAAAATATATATAGTTAAAAACATTTTTTAGAACCGAAAATAAATCTGAATTGTAACTTGTTGATGAATAGTACTTGAAATCGATCATTTTTTAAAAAATTAAGCTTCAGTAGTACCCTGAAAATAATAAACTGTAGGCATAGCCGACAAGATTGTTACGTCAGCAGTCATGACAGTAAAGTTGACAGTCTTCATTGCAAAGGTTACTGTCAGCACTGCCAACTTAACAGTTATGCCTACAGTTTATTATTTTCAGTGTATTTTCAAATCAGAACTAAGCTCTAACTTTAATATAAAAAGAAACTCTTCATAAATTAAGTTACCCACAATTTGAGAATTTTAGACCTCCTTTCCCTTCGTAACACTTTTCGTATCTTTTTAAATGCTAGCATGTATGTTGTGTAATGCTAATCTCAACCCTCCTCCCCTTAGAGCGTTACGTAATTTATTAACCCTTTCAGTTACTTCTTTTATTTATTGGTTCAAATCAACTTTTTTATGTCCAACGTCATTGTAGTGATAAAATTAAGAGATTTATGACGAACATTTTTTTCGTTTTTTTTCAATAACTTTTGTTATAAACATATTTTTAATTTAACTTTATAATTTTCAAAATTAATTAAGCATGGTTTAACATATTATAAACAAAAATTCCCAAAAAATGACCTAAATCATGAACAAAAAGTAAAAAGTCAAATTTTGAAATCAGGTAAATTATAATGTACATTAAAAAGTTAACAGCCCTAAACTGGTTTGGCAATTTTTAAAAGATGTAAAAATATGTTCAGATATTATTAATTACCAAAACATTCAATTCAAAAATTATTTTCATACAAAATGCTAATCACGGTTATTTTGAATCATTGAGTGTGAATCTGTGTCGTGACTATAATTTTCACCTTAATGATGACAATCTAACGTGAAAATATTTATTATCTACTTAATATTATGAAAGTCGTTTAATAAATTAAAAGAGAATTAATTTTGTTACTGTTAGTCAAACAGGTTTTTTTTCACAGATCAATACCTACAACTACACTGAGAGAATTATGATTTTAAAAATTATGATCAGTGCTAGTAAACTGAATGCATGAAGCACTTATTAGATTATATTCAATCACCATTTAAAAAAAACTAGCAGTGATAGAACTTTTTAAAATATTTTTTACAAAAGTTCAAACGTTATTTGAAAAACTTCTAGCACCGCTATAGTTCTTTTAAATAATGATTAAATATAATGTAATAAGTGCTTTATGCACTTATAGTGCATTTAGTTTACTAACACTGATCGTAATTTTTAAAATCATAATTCTCTCAGTGTAAACTCAATAAAGTGTGTACTTGACATTTGGTTTTTAAATATTTATACTGAATGTAAATAAGATTTTCATGATTTACTATTATTTTTTATTTTTGAATATTAAACTTTATGTGAATAAAATTAATTCATATTCAACGTATAAATCAATGCAAATCACAGGGACAAGCTGTCACGATCATAAATTTATATCGATCATGGGTACACTGTACTGAGAAAAATACATAATCATTAAGGGGTTCGTTAATTTTTTTTCCGGAACCAGGCAAGAAATTATAAAAAACTACAGGAAAGTTATAAAAAATATTTAGTTTCGTAAAATATCGTGCCGCAACGGTACGATATTCTTTTAAAATAATATAAGGAGAATATAGACTTTATTTATTAATAAAATGAAAGTTTGATTTATTTATATGAATAAAACCATGGTGCCAGAAACATTATTTAACAGACACCCTAATAAAAATATTATGCAGTTTCCTAAGTGTAAAGTCTTGCTATAATTTTTTTTAACTTGTCGTAATTTTATTGAATGTTTTTAACAATTGTTTTTATTTCAAAATTGTTGAATATAGTGACGTGGTTAAGGAAAGATGTTTAATGTATTAATATTTTGCTTCAAATAATTATTGGCTTCGATTTTTTTAGATAATTAAAATTGGATCAATAATTGAGAAGTAATTTAATTTGGGCTAATTTATGTAATAGAATTTGGTAGACCTTCATAGGAATGTAAAAAATTTGCGAAATTGACGATTTTTTTAAAATGAACGTGTAAAATGACAAGCCAAATACAAAAAATAGCAACAATTATTGTTCATTATCAAATAATCTGTATTGGATAGAAGTTCAATGTTTATATTTGTTACATTAGATCTATGTTTTCGCTATTTTCGAATGAAGATAAAAATTTTATAATTCTAATATAATGTAATGATATCCGGACAATGTCTCTCATTTCACTGAAAATAATGATTTGTAACCGGTGCAGTGCTGACAGATGTACTTGCAGTGTGCATTGTATAATCTAGACTGTTAAATTGCAATATTTTTTCACGTTGTTTTTACATAAATACTATTTTTAATGGTCAATTATTAATATATGGATGTTTAAGGGGATATCCCAGTGAAATGGCTAAAATCTATAAATATACAATGATTTTATTAATTTTTTTATTAATTCTTTTTTCATGTGATTAGTTTTCAGTTGCATGTTGAAGAGAACTTACAAAAACCTTCAAAAAATATAATATGTTTAAATAATTGATTAATAACTATTGAAAAAGTGCGCCACTTAGTGGGCTGATTTTCTAATATTTTGTTTTAAAATATTCATAAATTCAAGGACTTTTCATGGGCGAATTTGAATATTATTGAAAATAAAATAGTTACCTTCGTTTATCTGAAAAGTGTCTAGAAATATTAGAAAAACTCGTGTTCTCCTAACTCTCAACTGTTTATAAAATCTTTGAATGACAAAATGTCACATGTCGGTCTCGAGAAGTAATAGATGTTATCTTAAATTTATGAACATTCTAAAAAAAGAACAAAAATAATTGCAAACCTGCCCTCTAGATGGCACACGTTAATCGCGTTTAAGCTTCATTTAATATATTATTCAATACATTTTATCTTTTTTTCACGTATATTGATACTTATTTTAATAATGGAGTTTAATAATGGAATATTTTTCATCAATTCTCATTGGGATTTCGCCTTAAGTCTATTTATTTCTTATAAGTAAGCATAAGGTACATTTTTTATCACTTTTTCTCAAGTTAAGCTAAAATATTTTGTATAGTCTAGGACTTTACAATTTTAAAGTTAACAACTGCTATTACAACAGTATGCATTGATGCTGAGACAGTTCATTATTTTCAGTGGAATTAATATGGTCCTTTATCATATTAATATATGATAAATTGATTTAAATCTGTATATAAACAGCATCTTATGATTATTATTGCTTTCTCATTATCACTTAATAGTTTTATGAATTCAAAATTTCCAAAATAATAACATTCATCAATAAAATATTAAATTATTTGTAACGACCACTAGTTGTAAACTGGTAGAAAAAGCACATATTAAGTTAAATTTGTCTAAAATTATAAAATTCTCTTGGAATCGTAATTGGGCTCTATATGGGCCCTATCTCAGATAAATGTTGTCCCTAACTGGGGCAAATGCTGATTCTATACCAGATTTGAAGTGGTCCTACGCGAAATGTAACGCCTCGCCCTTACAAATCCTAGACAGGAAAGCCATGCCAGGGCTTATCTAGGCCCAATGATGGGATTCATTAAATAATACGCTCTAATTTCCACGTAGCAAATGAACATTACGCTATGGTTTTCTTAAAAGCCTGGCATCCAATCGACGTTTAAAAAGATTGCAATAATTTCAATTATTTATGAATCTTTAATAAACATTTTATAGGAGACTACGTGAATTAATTTTTACTTTGCACTTACATTCACCAAGTTTTTAATATTTTTATTTGAAGAAAAAATCTCAGCTGCTACTAGGAGTCGAATTCTGTTCCCACAGGCGATAAGCCGAATCCTTACCCACTTAGCTATAACGGTTGACTAATTCTCATGAGATTTTGTTGAACTATAGAGACAAGTTTTCAATTATATGAAAAAAAGACAGAAATGGATGGAAATTTGAGAATTTATATATTTGACTACTGCCAATTTTGAGTTATTTAAAATAAAGGGTAGTAAATTTAGGGGTAGTAAAATTTTATAGGGGATGATCATATTTTTATCAACAAAACATTTGAATATATCTTTAAAAAACTAATTCTAGTATTTTTTGTATTTATAATTGTAAAAATAATGCTCAATTTTTTATGTTATGAATTTGTTTATCTATTTCTGTACATTTTTTCTGTCTAGATTTTTATCATTTTAAATTAATCAGGCATGCCTAGTATGGGCCTTTATTGGTCCTTTTCTAGTAAACCCAAGAAAGGCCATGAATGGCCCTATCTTAAAACCAAGCCATTCTTTTCTAGGTTTAAGAAGAGGGAGACGTTATATGCCCTTATGGGTCCCGACATTGGTCCTATATTGGACCAGAATTGGTCTTAGAACGGTTTACTCATTTTTGTAATTTTAAGAATTACCAATAAAGGCCCGCAGTTTGGCCCAAGGTTGGCCTTTCATGATATGCGTTTGCTTAGCTAAATACCACTTAGGGCCCAGATACATTTTTTGGCACTTCCTGTTTCATTCCTACTAGGAACCTTGACTAACCCAAAAAACTTGATTTATTTTTCTTAAAAATAGCTTTCCAACTTTATAAATCCAATTTATAATAACTCTTGTAAATAGTAAAAACCTTTATCATGTCACTTTACTCAACTCACTGCCAACTTCTTTTTAAGTTTAAGATCAATAACGTATGAGAAAACATTTTCTTGTTGAAGAAAATAAGGGTTCTAAGCTTAAAGGTGAAAGCCAAAGCGCAATGTCAAGTCTGGTGTTTTAAGATAAAATTTTGTGAGGGAGGATTGTGAATAATACAAAAGAGAAGGAGGAAATGTAAGAGGGATAAGAGGATGCTCATGGTGGGGAATCACCCTTTGCTGAGGCCAAGCGAGATGGCGAGCATTAAGAAAAAGACAGAGCTTATAGTTAGAGTGAAGACGAATCCCGATTGGTAGTGGCATCGATTAGCCAAACCGTGCGTATAGTCAAAGCTTCGGGGTTCGGCGTCGCCACGAATTTCCCGGATGGAGGTTTCCCGTTGGTTGTCCCGCCTTCGTTCCAGAAATCCCTTTAGCGTTCTCCATGGCAACCCAAACCAATTCGCCAACCGTCGACAAGGGTGGCCGGGAATCGATGTGTGAGTGTCGCCACTGCGCCTCTTCTCTTACCTGTTTATACGCATTTACACACTTACATAAAGCCGACCTTTTGCCTATTAATATTTAAATTAAATACATTGTCTCACCGAGCAAAATTAATTTCGCTCCGGGGCTAATAAAGGAAAAGCCTGGAAAACTGGTACGTTTTGCTAAATAAAAAGTGGTTGAAGTATTGTTAATTTATGCTCAATTTTGTATGCAACATTACTTGATTTTACAATTGTTTTTATAAATCTTCTTTGTTATTTGAATTTATTTATTCTATAATATAATACCTTATTCAAATTTTATTTTAAAGTTTTTTTTTTAATAATTGCAAAAGTAATCTTAATATATTTTTACTAATTAAACTTTTAAAGTTTTCTAACTTTCTTTTCTTATTAATTATTTTCTACAGATAAATTAGAGTTTCTTGGCTGTATAAAAATTAATTATAAGTATTTTGAACTTTGAACTTAATGATTTATTGTTTAATATATTAAGAGTAGGCAAAAATTAAAGAATTTTTACATTTTAAGAAATAGTAATGCTGTTAAACTTATGTTCAGATATTGGTCGATTAAATTTGTATAATCATGTAATGTCGCGCATCGTAAAAGCATATTCAAAATAGACCAATTATTCATATATGAACATACTCAATGACTTTATTTCAAATAAGAACTGCTTTCTTTGTACTTATTATAATAATGATACGTTCTTTATTAAAAGAGATCTAAGTCAAGATTTCATGCTTTTTAATCAAAACTTCAAGTTCGTAAAAAATATGTTATAACGATAAAACTGCGATATATACTTAAATATATTTTAGGAGAGTTCAGGTTGAGAGGATTGATAAAAGATATATTATTTTTCTAGTTGATGAACAAGCTTTTTTTTTAATATTTCTTATAAAAGATAAGATAAAAGAAATCTAAGAAATATAAAACAACACGTGTAACTCAAAAGTAAAAAAAATGTAAATTTAGGTCCTTTTTAATAGTAAACATTTCAATTATATTTTAAATTCAAAAACATTTAAAACAATGTTTCAAATTCTATAATATTTCACACACAAAATTAATTGTACTTACTTGAAAAAATATTGAATTTATTTGACTAAAAAAGTTATGAAGGTGATGAAATTTAAAAAAAGAGCACGTTTGATTGTTATTATTTCTTTGTCGCAAGTTTGTACATAAAATGAAATGCGCGAAGACATATTCGCTTTGATTTTGCCGACGACTGATACAACCCCGTCGGCACGTTTAATTAAAACATGGCGACTTCAATACAAGCGCACGACAACAAGAACAACAACAGCGCTCCGTCTTCTTCGATTTTTTTTCTTGCTAAATAAATTACGCCCACACACTCGTCTTTCATATCTAGATTGGAAATTAATTCGGCATTCCCAACACTTTCGGTACAAGTATTGCCAAGTTTTCTTTGCAATTTTGAGCCTTAAATACACACGAGAATAAAAGTAACAGTTCAGTTTATAAAATCGTTAACAACGAAAAACACTCTGATTTTTGGATAACAGAATTATTTAAAAAAAGACATTGGTACACGCATAAATTGAAATTTAATATAAATTGATAAAAAGTAAATACATTTGCGTGTAGCACTAGCATTTATATATTATAGATACCGAAATAAAATTAATATTGCATTCTGGAATTTGTTTTGCAATATTTGATATCTCAACCGCTCGCGGGCTAAAAGACTAGATTTTCTACATGACTATGCTACACATGAAAACACCCTATCTACATCGGTGATCTGGGATTTTGTGTTATCAGTTTGATAATCCCTTATTCGATTTTGTTTTAAATTAAAAATTCTAAATAAAAACACAAATTTTGCATGTTGTTTAATTTTAAAAAATGACTTTTAAAATATAAACTTTGTATGAGAGACAATAAAAAACTGATGACGCAAAATTCAGAAGATGCTATCGATAGTAATATCTAATTATGCTTATAAGTTAAATGTGGTATGGTACAATATATGACTTAAGAATTATGTATCGTCGACAGAGGTACGTTTTCACTTATAGTCGTTAATTTGTTTTTTTTTATATTTTTTTTCAGATTCGAAGTTAGCTTAATTGGATTTTTACAATTATAGACACAGATAAATTATAAATATTAAAATCAATTTTTTTTGCTACATCACATATGACAATCACAAAATGATAGCATTACGAATGAAAAACTCCTATAATTATGCTCTCCGCTTTGCGCAGCATATACATTTCGCGAACTTATTTTATATGCACCGTGTAAATACTGGCGAAAAATCTTTGTCGCAAAATGTTCGATAAATAACAAATAATAAGTTAAAAGAGTTTATAATACACGCGTCGTTTGCTCGACGCCAGAATTCTGGTCTCGCTTTTGACTTTGCGTCACGGTTCTTGAATAAAAAAAAAAAACAAACAAAAAACAACAAAAAATGGAAATTTTAAAACTACAAAGTTTTAGTGTATATGCATTTTTCTAGCTTTTCTGGCGCCCAGCAAATCTGTAGGTTCTAGCCAAGTCATGGCAGCTTAAGGTTTGTTTCATTTTCTTTCTTCCTTTCTTAGTCACCTTTTTAATTTTATCTATATTTTTTATATATAAAGAATGACTATCGAAAATCATTCGTCGCTTTCTTTCTGTTTGCAAGATCAAAATTGAAGTAATTTGCAGGTAAAGCTTAAAATTTTGTATTATATCTGCAGAAGTAAAAAATGATATGTATTTTTGTTTCAACGAATGAAATAGGGTTTTAATTAAATTTTAAAAAAATGAAATTTGTTTAAAATGATAGAAGTTTAACACTAGAATTACCAACGAGACAAAATTGTCTTATTTTGAAATTGGAATCTTCATCAAAGTTTTAATTTTTAACGAATGTGTTCGAAATTTTATAAAAATTATTCTTTTGAAGTGTCTTTATTTTCTGTAAATTTTTTAGTACAAAAATTTATTTTTTTGATAAATGTAACTGTTTATCTAATCAAGGGATTTTTTTCCGGATTATGTTTGTTTATTAAATAAATTGTTATAAAATTGCTTTAAAAATTTTTATATTTAATATGTGATTTTAATAATAAATAATTAAATCATTTATTAATATTGAAAGTAGGCAGGAACTATGCCCCCCATCCCCCTTCTCTCTTAAAATGAGATAATGAATTTGTTTCCTTTGTAATTTAATTTACATATAAGGCAATAATTAAATTCTTCTAATGTTTTTGATATTGTCTCTATTTATTTTCGCATTATTTTAAAGACGGGTTAAATTTGATTTTTTGGTAGTTCTATTGTTAAAGAGTAAAATCGTTTATGTTATTGGAAAAATAATTTTCATTCTAAAATGTTTAGTTATTGAAAAGTCACTCAAATAGTACCAAATTAAAACTTTCTATTCAAGAACAATTTTGAAATACAAGTACTTTTATAAAATATATTATTAAATATAAATGATCATTTTCATAACTTTTCAAAAAAATAATGCGCACTTTTTTAACTTTAAAAATTTATAAAAAAACAACTTATATCAAATCGCCAAATTTTGACATAAATTAGCTTTTAATTAGAGAAATAGTTGTGTTTTTTATTCTAGTTTTTGAAAATGCATCGACAGTTAAGATCTTGTAATAAGTCAAAAATGTGGAAAACGCGTTTTTTTAAAATGGTTTCAGAAAAACTAGCAAAGTATTGAAAAGCACTGAAAATGCTAAAATATTCTTCAAGTACATTTATCTTTTTACTGTTTGATTGTAGCAAGTATATAAAAACTAAAATTAAAACTTTTTTAATTAATATTAGTATCAGTGATAAATCGTTAAATTTAGTTTATTAAAATGAAAAACTCGTTGAATTCAGTTTATTTATTAAAAAACCTTTGGTTTCCTTTTTTTAAAAAATTTTCTTTTTCGGCTTCATTGCGGCTTTGTTTAAATATTCTTAATAAAATTGATAAAATGTATTGTGTAATAAAAGTTCAATAGTTTTTACAGTATTTAAAAAAGTATTGTATAAATTTGTATAGTTTTTTTGTTTTTATTTTAACAAGATTAGTAGATAACTTATCAAATATTGTAGTTTATCTATTAAATTACATTTTTAAAAGTGTTAGATCGATTCCATGTTAGTTCACCCGGTCACAAACTTGAGATTTTTGCAAGAAGCTAACTTTTTAAAGTTT
>JABFPM010003528.1:0-14216 GCA_022817325.1 Idris sp. 1 HC-2018 | reverse complement strand
AAAAAAAAAAAAAAAAAAAAAAAAAAAATAAGAAAAATAATACACCCTTCACCGGTATAATGTTTTGATAAATTAATAAGTTTCTTAATTCGAAGAGTTGAATGCGAAAATTTGAAACAATGGCCCCACAATTTATCAAGTTGTGCGCCTTTGATTTAATGTGTATGGTGAGAAAACGTGCATATATATGTGTGCTTTTGTTTTTGCAGGAGAGCCATTTTAACGAATCCGGACCTGAGGCCGAGTACCCCATGGCACAAGCTGTTAGAAAATGATTTTTGGGGTACGCCTCTGCGAGGCAGCGGCTCTCATGGGAGTTACAGACCACTGTGCGTTGCAACATTTCGATTAAATTATATAATTGGAGGTCTAGAACCTCTTGGATATCATGTAGTTAATGTGGTACTTCATGCAATTTGTAGTGCACTCGTTGTAAGAGTTGCACGAAAGGTAAGTACTTAATTTTCTAAATTTTTTTCTTGTTTTTACTTTTCAATGAAAAATGTTAATTTAATAGAATCATTAGAACATTTTACACATTTTGTGTGTCATAGAGTGATAATAATAACAATGATTTCACATCGGTGAACTCAAATAAAATGTTTAATTCAATATTTATAAATTAATTTCCTAAATAATAAATTTTAATATTCGTAAACGTAAAAGAGTAATGTAAATTTACATAAATTGGATGTAAAATATTTAAAAAAAATTCATTTTGATTAAATTAAACAAGTTAAAATAATATTAAAAAATTTATTTGTAAAAATAAAAAATCCAGTAATAACTGGAAAAAGTTTAAAAAATGTGAGATTGGCTTAAAATTTTAAAAATAAATTTTATTACTTTTATGATATTCAAATAAAGGTTTAAAAATAATTTTTTTAAAATGGTTAACTAGTTACACTCATTCCATGGATTTTATGTAAATTACATATACAGAACGCGTAATATAAGCTATAAATGCTTTATTATTTTATTGATTATTTGTTAAACTAAATTTAATGTTTCTACCATGCGTCAATATATTTCGTAAAATTAATTCATAATTCTTGTGTAAAATCGTAAATTCGCATACGTTTTTAAATGAATTTGAAATGAACAATATACAAAGTAAATTTAATCCATGCTTCCTGTATGACTCATGCATATACATTTGAAATGAAAATAACAATTGTATATTAAAAACATCATCAATAGAGGAAGACTCACTCTCTGTGAGCAGATAAATATTTTATTTCAAACAAAAGTGTGCAAAAAAATAATAGCACATTGATTTTGTTTACACAAAAGCAGATGTAAAACATTAATATCCAAACATAACACAATTTTTTACTGCGTGTAATAAAAATTGTTCAATCCAAAATATTTCAATTAAAAACAAAATCAGTTTTCGAAATGTGAAAAGTAAATTTTTATTTGATATTATTTTTTAATTAGAAAGAAGGAAAACAAGAGTAGCGTAAAATTTTTGCTTAAATTACCTTCATGCAAAAAAACCATACAGTTTGTATATTAAATGGATTGAACATCTAAACAAATTATAATCAAAAGTGAATTAATATCTTCGTTAGCCCTAATAAAGTTGAATTTGAGACTGGCCGACAAAAAGGCAAAGTCCGCAGGGAGAGCGAGCTCTATTAATTAAAAGAGCATGTTGGACTTAAAGGTTTTAACTAATGTTTATCTTTTCATTGGCGAGTCTGTCGTGGGACATATTATGTTTTCATTTGGTGATGCTGAATTATAGGATATAATATTTCGTCATTTTCCGTTTGAAACTGAATATAAATTGTTATATATTTTCATATACCTTTGTATTTAGTCGTACCATATCTGGACATATTTCCCTTATTAAATACACTATATTATATATACATTTTGTCCATAAATCTACCTCAAAGTGTGTGTGTATATATATATTTTGAATTAATATACAAAACCAATAAATTCATTCAATAGAATATTTCATTTCCATCCGAATGGCAAATATTTATTTGTAATAATAATTTGGCAAAAATAATTTTTTATTATATCAATTTTTGTTAATGGTAAATTCAAGTTAAAATAATTCATCCCACTAATTGCAGATCCATATAACGATTTAGCTCGATTGTTTTGCCCTTTAATTTTGTTTAACTTAATTGTCCACTAATTATCGGATGACGATTAGCAAACCATGGATAAAATAGAGCTTACAATTTATTTTAAAACAATAATTAAGACAACAAAAGTAAACCACATTTCGTTTGATAATTTATTTACATTTATCAAGTATAATATTAACAGTAATTAATTATTATGAAGTCGATAATAATTAAGATAATAATATACATTAGTGAAATTAATGCGTCTTATGTAAATTTGGATCAATGAAGAGGAAATGTTAAAAATTACTTATAACTTTTAATTTGCATTGACAGTTCATTCAAATATATAAAAAATTGCAATGAAAAATATATTTCTGTGCTTTGAAATTTATTCTATATTAATCGCAGATAAAATATATAATTTCTAAAAAAGGTGCAGGATATTTAATTAACGTTAGTTGGCCTGCAAATTAATTCACAGTCAAAACAAAAAATTATTATTTATATATTATATTTGAATAATTATATTGATCGTTTCCAGTGAAATTTATTGATCTTATAAATGTACCTTTTTAATATATTTCTTTAGATATATAGTAACGTGCTTTGCCAACTGAAAGTATGTTAATCGGTCCAATCGTGAGTCAATCATCGGCAAACTTATTGAAATAAGATGAATATCGGCCATTAGAGACCAAATTGTATCAAACTTTCTGGGTTTGTCATCATTAGTAAATCATATATTTTAACATGCTAAATTTTATTAGACAGATGATGTCCAATTCTCAATCAAACTAATTTTGTATTTTTTATTGCAAATGATAAAATGTATTAAATTTGCGATACTAATTTTAGGGAGAAAAAGTATAAATCAATTTTATTTTGTTATCCATCAAAAACCGTATTATATATCTTTAACGTCAAACGCTGATCGGATCAAAATTTTCTTGTAAAGACGTTGACACACAATTACATTACATATTTTCTATAAACTCCATCCATTTCTATAAAAAAACATCAAATATTGTAAAAATTTTGTTATAGCAGAACCTTTCAAGAATATTAGAAATTTTCATTTAAAATGTAATAACTTGTTTTTTTTTATTTTCAATATAACGAAAGCCATTTCTTAGACTCAACTGAAATTAAAAATGTAAAAGAAAGTGAATATTTTGGATTTTATGATTATATAACTACATAGATTTAATTATTATAAAACTTGAATTAAAACTTTAATTATACGTAAAAGAAATGTTTGACAATAAAACTTTTATATCAGATCGTCTTATTTTAAAAACTTATTTTCAAAATTTGAGTTGAAATATTCTGATGAAAGTTGTGTAATACTGCTTCAGTCTGCAAATTATGTTTAAATATTTGATAATGATTGTCAAGTTTACAGTGAAACACCTCTAAATAATCACTGTACATTATTAACATGCAACATTAATGTTTGTAATTATAATTATTATTATTTAATTTAACGTCAACATTTTGCATGTTTTTGATGTATATTGCTCTTTTAATACAAACCTTAAGTTGTAGATAAATTTAATTGTCATTGTACTAATGTATTTATAGATAAATAACTATTTATAATATAATGTTTAGATATTACTGTTCCATTAAATAATTGCCATTAAATCGTTAATAAATATAATTAATTATATTATATTAAATTATATTCAATATCAATTTGATAATTACTGACTTGTCGAAATGCCATTGTGAACTGTTCTTGAATGTAGCGATTATAATTTTGAATTAGTTTATTGTAATTGACTCGGTGCATAGAAATACTTAAATATAAAATGTATATATATGTATAATCATCAAAATTTGATTGCAAATTTATATGACATTTGCTATCGTAAATACAAACAACAATAAAGAATTATCTATACGTCATTAACTTTCTATATATAGTTCAGAAAATAAGATGAAAAATGACAGAAATAACTCAACATAAATGAATGTAAAATCTTTTGAAAAGTTGACGAAAATATTTTGCCTATCAATTAATAATTTTCATAAGCATTATACGTATACTTGAATAAGTTTTCACTAATAATCAATTAAATATAATTGTCAACCTAATTTTAGTTTTATCAGTGTAAACATATATATACAAATATATATATATATATATATATATTTTACGGATTTTCCTTTAGCAAGTTCAAATAATTATGAAGTTAAGTAAGTCCGCTTTAACAAAGTTAAATTTTACATTTTGGGGGCTTTACTTCGAGACTTAATATTGGTATTTCTTTTTAAACAGTTATGCACTGGTTATGTACTAGTTAAGTCTTGGTTTGATATGACTTCACAACTGTGATATTGTTATGACATCGCTGCAAAATTGCTGCGAAACCATTTTGAAACCAGAGTGATATGATCGTAATGCCGCTGGGATATTGCCGCTGTAATTTGTAAATCCCATATGAGTCACAAGTGAGTCGTATGTGACCTCAGTGTGATATCATATCCACATCGCTATGAAACTCGTAATTGACTGGAAATTATTTTAATTAAAGAAGTCTGCCAAACTTTTTTCTTTCCTAAACTGAAAGTTCAAAAACTTTTCAGTGAAATTAAATACACTTTTTTTAAGTACAAAATGAAATTATATATGTTTTTTTAAGCACAAAAATTACATTAAATATATATATTTTTTTAGTAAAAATAAAAAGGTACAAATAATTAGGTAAACTTTTAAAAAAATAAAATAAAATTAGATATATTTTTTGAGTAGATTGAAAATAAAAGAAAAAAATTCTAGTATTAATAGAAAAAAAGTTGTTTATTCAATAGACTTTTATTACACTGTCTCACTGTGAGTTGATTTTTTTGCTTTCCTTTTAATTGCCTTTTTTTAAAATCATTCTTCTGATAATGGATATGAAAAGATAATTTATTAACGCATTGTGCCAGGACATAAAGGTTTCTAAAACTTTCGTGTGATAATCATGAAAAATGTGAGTACGCGTGAATGTTTCCATTTGAAAACCTTTGATTAGCTACTACTACTGCTCATTTGTTCGTGTATATGAGTTTTGAAAGGAATGAAGAATCTAACTCAAAGAGTTGAATCTCAGTACTTCCGCTACGCGGCATTCTCCAATTACTTTTCGCAATCAGAACTTCAAATGAGAATATTTCATTCAACTTCTTATAATCTTTAATCATAGATTTGAGCTTGATTTAATTAATTAAAAGTGAAACAACTTTCAATATATATACCTATATACATATACTTTAGCATTATATATATATATATATATAATTAAGCATCGCAAAAACAAATAAAGACATTATTCAAAACATAGCATTTAATTTGAAAATAAATACCCTTTAAACTCGGATTAATATATATTTAAAATGAAAAAAAATTTCTCTTCCTCTTGTATGCGAAATTAGAAACTATGACGCATTTCAAAGTCAGAACAAGTTTGAGATTAACTTCTGCACATACTTTTCAACCTCTTTCAATCCCTATTTACGAGACAGAAAATTCTGAATTGGGAGAAAGTTATAGAAAAATAAAAGCATGTATTCTCGTTTCAATGTGAAATGCTATTTATTTATCTCTTACAATACAACAAAGTTTCTAGTCATCTCCTTCCTTTTCTTTAAATACGGCTACAGAATTGGAAGCTTCTCTGTGACAATTTATTTAAAAATCCAGAAAAACTTTCCTACAAGTGCACTCACAAGTCTAATAAAAATTCAGCCAAGTTAAATAAATATACGTGTCCCTTCGTTTTTGTTCATTGCTTTTATTTTGTGAAATTTTGGGATTTTTTTAAAATTAAACTTAGAGGAAAAAAAAATTCTCGGAGAAGCACATGACACAAACCAAGTCAGTCGCAGGTGGCCCATAGCATCTATGGCAAAGTCTTTGAAAAGCAGTGGCAGCACTTGGCCGACACTTTGTTCATGTAGGATGCGATCGATAATTTCACAGAAATAAAGCAGAAGGAAAAAGCTCGCAATTTTCAAATATGTTGTTTAAAAATCGATATGCTTTTACAAAAAATCGATTAATTAGAATAAAAAATGTCTATTAATCTAAATCTTTCTAAATTAAAGTGGACAAAATTAGCGGTTTATTCATAGCAGTGTATTAACAGCGGATTTCAGACTTTGTATCGGGCTAAATTGTAAATGGTAGAACGAAAATCTTAATGAAAAATAATACTTAAATAAAGGTGAAACATAAATACAGCTTAGTTTTATGCATTCCCTTGTGAAGAAAGCTGATAACAATTAAAGTATCCTTTTTGTGATTCTTTTATGTACAAATCAATTGAAACGAAGGAAATCCTCTTACACTTTACTGATTTCCTTTAAACGTTAAAAAACATTTTAAAGTTACATTCATAATATCTGCTTGATACTTACCTTTTTTAGAAAAAAAGGTCTTTGAGATATTTACGTAATTCATTTATTCTACAAATCTCGTTCTTATAACTTATACGACTATCAACTGCTGTATATATTAACTCGAAGTGATATTTTATCTTTTAATAAATTTGAAGAAAATAAGAAATTGTACAAATTTACGTGTCGTAAGAATAACTTATTGCGATAATAATACTAGCTCTGAAGAGGTTTGCACGGAAACCTCAGGTGTTTGTACAAAAGAAGTTGTATAATATATAATAAAAAATTTTTGAACAAAAAAAACAGTAGATTATTTTTTAATGTCACGTGAGCTATTGTATTACATAAAAGAATTTGAACGAAATCAAACTAACAAGAATTAATTTATTTTTAAAGAAATTATCTTATTTTGACAAATTAAATACAATTTTATTCTATAAAATGAAATAATTGTCAAATTAAATGTATGTATTAAGAGTTTTTTTTGTTTATTTAACGTACTTGAATAGATGAATAATTTTTGTAAAAATAAAAATTGAAATTTGCATTTTAAAATTGAATAACAAAATTATTTAGGTTGGTTGTTATTATTTCACATAACCGATAACAAAATTTAGTCTGCTGAAACTGTTAATACTTATTGACACTAAGAATACCGAAATTACTCAAAGAGTGAACTGTCACCTTTAATTATGTCAAAGTTAATTCTCCATTAACAAGGTATCAGAAATTAATAGATGAGATTAAAAATTAGCAACTATTACAAGTAGACACCACTTAATATTGAATCAATAAAGTAGTGAGTTGTAACTGATGATAATTTGTCGATGAATTTAGGAAACACCAAAAATATTGATTCCACAAAATTATTATCAAACAAAAAATTGTTGTTTTTTTTTTAGTAATTTTCAATAACATTATAATATAACACCTAGGCAAATATTTCATCAGTTTGAAAATAAACAATTATAAAAATAAGTACTTTAGACATTTTTCAAACTCTTTATTTGAATACTTAACTATTTTTAAAGCCAAAAAATAACGCGAAAATGATATTTTTCTAATTTTACTTACTTTTGTCTCTGAGAATAAGTAGAAAAGCCATTTAAAAAGTGATTTTCAAAAATTCCAACTTTATTCTGCGTTCAAATAATTTACTCTAAATTTCACAAAAATTACCACGTAAATTACAATTTCTCAAACGTTTTCTATAAAGTAAATGTCCCAGCGGTCGAACAGTTAAAAATTGGTCCCAATGGCTTAACGCCTATTTAACATACATTGTCTGTCCTTCTCTCCAATGAATTGTTCCAACATAAGTACATGTTCGACAACTCGGACATTTACCTTAAAGTTTCCAGTAAACTGGCTTTAGTTTTTGATGGCTTTAGTGCTAATTATTCTAAAGCTGAATTATCTTCAAAGATGAAATTCAACGTAATACGTTAAAAGTTTCTAACTGTAAATTTTAGTTACAATCTATCAACAATTCTCTTGTATATATATAAGAGAATTGTTGATAGATTGTGTGTCTATATATATATATAGGGTATATATATACAATATACATACACATATTGCATTTAATTTTCGTAAGATAATTTTGTTCGATTTATAAAATGAGATACGGCTAACATGACGTTAGCAGCATAGTTTCTGCTGTTATAAATTATAAATCAATTTACTTACGGTACTTATTGACAAACAATTATATATACTCAGCGATGTTTATTTTCGGGTGTATATACATCGATAGCAGCGCGAATATTTTATATTTTCATTCGGTTATTATTATCAGCTAATAATATTTTGCTAAACTCATATTTTGCCATTGATGAAAGCCTTTTCATATGTGTATGTGTACATATATTGAAGAAAGGAATATTGTGCAAATTTTCTTTGACAGCAATAATTGTCGAAATTAAAATATTGATTGAAATTAAAAATAAATTAATAATCAGTGTTTGTCGAATGTCAGTTGATTAAAAACAATATTATAAAACAATGAAAGAATTGTTAACAAATTTACTTTATTGATGCATATTTTAAGAGTATAATTCTGGCTGAGTGAGTTAAAAAGAAAAAAAATTATTCAATCAACGTTAACGTTGCACAGTTATGAAAAGCTTTTGTTAAAAACAAAAATGTGCAAAATTTAAGTTAATTAAAATTTTGAACAAAATAGTACTTTATTTGTATTTCTAATCAAATAAATTGGCAGCTTGAAAATTAGCAGAAATACCCATTTTTAAATGTTTTGAAGTTTAAATGAAATCCCCTTGTTGATATTTTAAGTAGAAAATCCTCTAAACTTTAAACGATTTCCCTTATCTTTAAACGATTGTTTTAAGAGTGTATTTTCAATAATAGGTGGCAAACGTTTAATAGGGGTCGTCGCTCTAATGAGAACTACCAAGTTCGTCGTGAGAAAAAAACTGATCGTGTTACAATAAATATTAATGAAATTAACTTTATGCTAAGGCATCGACTATTTATAAGTAAGATCAAATCGATTTTTTTAATTTTTAAAACCTTTCCTGGAAAAATAATGATTTTCAATTTTAAACTATTTTTACAATCAAAATTTCTTATAGTTATTAAAAAATAATTCTGTTATTGTACAACTTGAAAACACCATTTATTTATGTTTAAAATAAAGCAAATTTTTCCATGTGGTGACACGGATAAAAGATACGTGGCTTTTAAAAAATTGCATTAACTTGGTAAAAAACTGAAACTGAAATTGTATTCATCTGACTGAGTTTATAAAAGGTTAACAAACTATTAAATGTTGGAAATAAAAAGAATAAAAAAGTGCTTCTTCTTAAAAAGGCATCGATTTAATATGATTAATTGAGAGTTTGAAATTTTATTACTTTTTATTATTATTATTATTATTATAACTCTTAAAGAAAAATTTAACTAAAGTTCAATTTTATGTTATCTTAGTACAAGAAAATTAAAGTGGAAAAAACTAAAATAAACTTATTACTTTACTATTAATAAACTAGACAAGTATTTAAAAATAAATGAACGTGTAATCTTTATAAAGATTTACGGAATCTTAATAACTTTTATTCAGTATCAGTTCATTTTGGGATAATCGACAACCGCACTGTGGTTATCGGTATTGAAAATCTATAATTGAATTTTTCATAGAACATTGCAAATTATTTCTTTTATATACCTATATATAAAGGAATCAAAATCACCATTTAATTTTATTATTATTTATATTGACAATAAAAGTTGATATTTAATCAGCAAGGATTATTTAAAACAAAAAAAAATAACTTTAATTATCTACTTTTTTAATCTTTCACTTCTTACACATTGTGTAAATATACGTTTTATCTCAAATTTATAATGTTTGATAATAATTTTAATTGCAGTTTTATGATTAAAAAAGTTATAATTCAGCTCCTTTTTATATAACACGTTTATTTAACGCTGAATGCAAATTTAAATTGTGTTGTTTTACGATAATTTTGTATGTGTCAAATTTGTTATTCAAATTTTGAAACTGCTGTGTGTGTAGAATTGAAAAAAATTACTTTCGTTGCATTTTTTTACAAATCACTAATGTTAAAAAAAAATTATTATGGTCAGTCTAATGTACAAAATTTTTCATATCGTGAATATTTAAAATGTTTAATTTATATAAAAAAGAAAATACATATATATTCCAAGGCAAATGTGTTGGGAAGAAATTTTTTTGCCAAAAAAAATGTTATCCGTAAAAGGGTGATCAAGACATATATAATGCTTTCACATATGTATACCTATATATTGTCTTTTAAAAACATCTTGAGCTGCATTGTCATCACAAGTCTTAAGGTTTTAAAACAAAGTCATTTTTGTTCCTCACTCTTCAGGATTGATTTTCATACTAAAAATATATACTTCCAAGTTGAATCAATATTTAAATATTCGAAATACGCTTTTCCAGTAAAAGGAACATGAAAATTTCTTTATCACGAGCAAAAAACGTATGACATCTTTGAAAGTTAAAAAGCATAATGCCAGATAGGAAAAAAAGAGAGCACACGCTGATAATAGGAAAACATTACGCAAGCAGAACAACTTCTACTTTACATTTTCGCATCGCGCATATCACAGTTATTATCGTTATTATGACTTTTTCACGCGCGCAATTTTGTCGAAAAAAGCGAGCTGAGGAATTAAATCTAACCAGACTAATTGCAAGCTGACATTTAAGCGAGACTGAAATTGTATCGAGCATGTGGAAACAATTAGTCTGAATGAATTGTGTGGATTCAGGATCGATTTTCCTGGGAGAAGAAAGAAAGAAAAAAAAAGAAATGGGTATGAAGCTTAAATGTGGACTAAATGTTAGTCTTGTGCCAAACTGCCAGACTACTTGTCTAAAGTAATGCCAAACTCTTGAATTAATCTTATATATTTTACAGAGGAAATTTCGCTATAATTTTATTATCCAGTTCGCAAGCCAAATTCAATTCAAAATTATTGAACACACTAATTGTTGTGCAAATTGATTAAGAGTTAATTAATATGTCAAATTGTGTGCCAGAAACTTGTGCAACAAAATGTGCATTATTTAAAATTTGAATTTTGAAAAAAAAATTGATATATTTTATATCATTGTTGATACCGCGGATATTATTATCAATATTATTATTATTACATATCAAATGCAATAATCCTGCTTCGTCATTTCTATGGCGTAGAAATAGGAATGTAAGCTGCTTTGCGATAAGAACGACTGCACCACCTGCTTGGGGCGGTAAGCGATCGTTCTCACTACAAAACACCAATCGGTCGCGCAAATTTTCCCAGCCGAGATTCCTCTCTTTAGAACATGTCAAATATAGAAAAAGTTGACATGTTAATAATAAAAAAAAAAAAAAATTGTCTGACACGTTATAGATAGGACAAAATCTTTATCATCAAAGTCAGTTTGAATGATATAATTCTTACGAGACTGCTTACTCTTTCTTTTTCAGATTTTGCCGGGACAAACAATGGCTCAAGCAATTGCGGGACTGCTTTTTGCGGTCCATCCAATTCATATTGAAGCAGTTGCAAGTATTGTTGGCCGAGCTGATCTTCTTGCTTGTTTATTTACTCAGCTGGCTTTTCTCGCATATATGGAACATTGCAGTCAAACAAAATCTATCTTTCCACTCATTTTTACATTATTGTTTTCTGTAATGGCAAATCTGGCTAAGGAAACAGGCATATCATCTTTGGCTTTATGCCTTGTATGGGAATTTTGCAGAAACGATTCAAATACTCTTAATAAGGTAAATATCCACATTCAATTTCAATTTCGAGAATTTAATCTTTGTAGTAAGAAGTGGTTTGAAAATCTTACATGAAATATTACATATTAAATATTCTCTCAATTTCAGAAAGTAGAAACTTTAATTTCTCTAGCAAAAGTATTTAGTTATTCAAAAATTCGTAATCATTTAAAATAACCTAAAAGTTTTATTAATTCAAAGCTTTAACATTTCTAAAGGAAATATTCTCTAAAAGGTCATTATTGAGAAATTTTAGATTTAAAAAGTTACTTCACATTTTTAGAAACATTAAATATCAAGTATCCTTTCAGCTTCTCAGAAAAGCTTCGATTTTTGTTGCAGAAATACATCAATAATTAATCAACTTTTTCATATCTTTTAAAGAATATTAATTTTCAAATATTCTTTCACTTATTGGATTATTTTAGTTTTCCTAGCGATCATTTTTAAGTAGATTTATATATAATAAACCACTTCACCTTTATTACGAACATTAAATGCACTACTAGTTTTTGCAAGTACAATCTTCAATTTTCCTAATTAAACACTCAGAGAACTAGATATTCAAATCAGATATCTAAGATATTCAATTTGAATATCTAAGGATTGTTATAATTTAACAACCTAGATATTCAATTTAACAATTTATAGATTGTCAAATGAATAAAAGTGAATTTGTAGTTGAACAGAAACTTAAATTTTGTACATTTAATGTTTATGTTATTTGATTAATGTGTACGGTTGAACAAGTAATTATTATTAAAGAATATCAAAGATTAATTTTTTTAATCATAAAATACCTATTTTTAAAAGTGACTATACGGCGAACAAACACTTTTTTAATTTATGTTATTTTTTATGAAATTAGCTGACAGAGTTGAAAAATTTCGTCTTTATAAAGTTATTTCTTTTTTACATCATTGATCGGCATCGACAATAACAAACAAATTAATATTTGTTTAGCACTTCAACTATAAGAGAGGTTAGTATAGGTTATGACCCTTGAATCGAAACAACTTGATAGATTTAACAATTTATAGATTGTTGATTTGGATATCATATTAAATATCTGATTTCTAAAAATCTATTTTAAAAAACTAGATTTTGAACTTAACAATTTAATTCCTTGAGTGAAGAACCCGTATAAGAAGATTCAAAACTAAAGTAGTTTGGTCGTATAGGTATTCACGACTAAATTTCTTCGAAACCATAATTTTATTGTTATTTAAACATTGCTCGTTAAACTGGCATAAACTTTCTTGTTAAAAAATTCATAATAAAATTATCAAGAACAGTGCAACAGAAAATGCTTATTATACTGTGGACAAGTAAATTATTTCTCTAAAACATGTTGGAAAATCATAAAAAATCTTTTTAAAATTTTCTTAACCCTCTAAACCCCACTGGGTCTTGTAGGATACACGAATATGAGTAGTTTTAACAAATAGAAATCGGCAAAATAAATTATTTTAAATAGTTACATGCCTTTCTATAGTCCTTTAAAAAGAAGACTTTAACGTTTTAAATGTCCTCAAAAATGTTTCTTTTTCAAAAACTAAAAATATCTTTGATTATTTATAATTAATTAATTTTTGTTTTAAATAAATACTTAACAAATTTTTATTACGTCACTTTTTATTGTTTTTATCTTTTTATTTGTTTGTAATAAATAAATAAAACTCTTACTAATAGAACAAAACATTTAGCATGAATAAAGTAATTGAAGTAACCCTGTTTGATCACCTTTGGGTTCTACAAATACAAAAAAAAAACAAAAAACAAAAAAAAAACCATCTTGTTAGTAACTTATCTGCAAATAATGATAGGAGGTTTCTCGTAGGGTTAAAAGAAGGTCATATCAACGAAAAAAATTATTCTAATAATGAAATTTCTATGCTTGGGGGTTACAGGGTTAATAATTCATAATAAGAAATTAAATTATTCAAAAAAAGCATAATAAAATGCTAACAATTATAAATAGTTCATTTTGTTTACTATAAGTAAAGACAATGAACTATTTTATACATTTTATGTTTTACTGCTTTCATTTAGTTTAATTACTTATGAATTATTAAGAAAGTTTTACTAAGACTTATTGTGATTTTCTAATAAATTTTAGGGAAATACTTTGATTTTATACAGTATATTAAGAAATTTTCTTTCCACTATTCTTAATAATTTTATTATGAATTTTTTAGCTAGAAAGTTAATGTTAGTTTAACGAGAGTATGATAGAAATAATTATATATGGCCAACCAACGTTTAATTTTAAATAAACTGAAATAGAAAATAGTAATTTTTCAGTGTATACTAGGGGAAACCCGGACTAATATGGACACCGTAACATAAAAGCTGTATTAAATTTAAAGTATACATTCAAAAATTATATTAGGGTATAATATCTGTAGGAAATTTAATAAGCTATTAGTAATTATGTAGTTTAATGCAATATTTC
>JABFPM010003527.1:0-14221 GCA_022817325.1 Idris sp. 1 HC-2018 | reverse complement strand
CTTTTATAAATAATTTTAATATGCTGAAATGGATTAAATACTCCAAATTAAAAAAAACGTTATTCATGCGTATTAAATTGTCAATACGTCCGAATACGAATCAAAATACTGGGGCAAGTTTTGATAAATTACTTATTAAATAAGTTACCGGACAAAAAAACTTTTGGACAAAACAACTTCCGACATAAAAACTTAAACATGACAACTTATTTTTATTAAATCATCAAATTTTTGACTGACTTTTTAAAATAGAGATTTGCAGAATATTTGCAACTGTTTTTTAAATATTTTAGAATAGATTTTTTTGTTTCTGTTTTCGTTTTTTCATTTTGAATTACTATTTCAAATTTGATTTAATATAAAATGCAACATTTTTATTTAAATTATTTTGATAAATAAATAAATAGAATAAATTATACAAAATAACGAAGAAAACGATGCGTTCAGTAACGATATCAAACACAAACTGCTTACACTCGAACCTCGCAATAGCGACTCTCGCGATAGCGGTTTGACCCCCTCCAACTGTGCATTTGTACCGGTAGAGGGGTCTAGCGGCAGGGCCGTAACACAATATGGCGGTTGACTGTTTGTTATTGTTTTTTCTAATCAAAGTCTGTGCAAAAATGGAAACAAAAAAATCGCGAACGCGTTTATCATTTGAACAAAAACTGAATTTATTACAACAATTCAACGATGGAGCTTCAAAAGAGGTGTTACAAAGTAAATTATTTATTTCTAAAACGTGTTTAAATGAAATAATTATTATTATTATTTAAACTTAATTATATTACATTGAAAATTTAATGAAAAAAAATGATTTATGTTTGTGATTCATAGATTTTATGAACAGTTTTTTTAATAAAAAAAATTATCTGTTTACTGAGTATATTTATTCTACCTCTCGTGGAAAATAATCCTTTCATTTTTTTATAATTAATTTAAAAATATAAATAATATATTTATAATTATATGTTCAACAGTTTCTTTAAAAAATTTAAAATAAAATGATTACAGCTGTCGCCAGTTACGGCCCTGTACACGTGTGCGTTAATTGGCCCACGACGCCCCTCTACTATAACCTCGCAATAGTGATTTCATGCCGAACCGACCGGTATCGCGAGATTTGAGTGTATAATTAATATACATTTTCATTGTTGGTTAATTATTAATAATAAGAATAATAATATTCCTGAATTTCTTAACAGTTTTAAACTAATATGTAACGTAAATGGGACCATATATGCGTCATAAATGGGACATATATGAACATATATGGGACATGTATGGCCCATAATTGGAAGCCATATATAAATTTTTACTTGGGTTACGGTCATAACGACTTATGTGCTTAGTAAAAACAGCCATAGCAACTTAAGTGATATTTTTTTTGGGAATGCATAGGCAAATTCATTTTTAAATAATGTTCAAAAATAGGTATTATTAATATATACCATAAGATTGTCTCTTGGATCTATTAAGTAATTCAAAAGAAATCCAAGAATTTTTTTTAAAAGTAACTAAAATTCGAAAACATGAAAAATGGAGTTAAGTTGTTTTGGCCGTAAGCCACAGGTATAATAAAAATATCAGAGTATTTAGATAAAACTTTGTTTTCAAATCTCAAGCACAGACATTATTTTAGACTGCATCAATTATAATGCAAATTGAATGAATTAGAATGCAAACTGAATCAATTTGAATGCAAGTTGAACTAATTTTAATGCAAATTGAATTAATTTTAATGCGAATTGAATTAATTTTAATTCGAGTTAAATTATTTGTGTAATTATGTTAATGGAATTACAATTTTAATCACATTACTTTTAATTCTTAATTCTCAAATAACTGATTCCATATGCTACCTACCCTTTCCACTTTGAGAGAAAAAGAGATAGACAATAGCCCGACCAATGGCGTAAGAGCTTGTCAGGGCCGTATAAAATAGTAACAATAATGTATTTAAATAATTTTTTTGATTTAAAAATTGCTTTTTTCACCGAATATTATTGAAAAAGAACAATTTTTTTGTATTTATATTAACCTAGAATTATCATATTTCAAAATTCAAAATTTTGTTTTTTCAATAAAAAGTGGCACAAAATAAGAGTTAATAAAGTACAGTATATTTTTAAGGCTTAAGAAATAAATAATATACAGTTTCATTTAAAAACAAACTTAACATTGTTTTAATCATTTTCTGTTTGACAGATTGATCATTTTCTTTCTCTGGACATATTTAAATTGATGAAAAAATAATAAAGTAAAGACAAAAAGATAAATATATACATAAACTTCTTTTTAAACCGCGCTCATTAAATCGCGCTTGGTAAATGGTTAGATCTCACATAGATAACAAATCTGTCCTTGGTCTATGGAATCGGTTAATATTTTGCTCATCTCTAATTTTATAACAATTTTTACCTAGAACCGCCAAAGCGTCATTTTTGTCTTCAATGATATATAATTAAAAAAAATCGTGATAATTATTTATAAAAAATTATCAAAATAAGATGAATATATCATAAATTAGAACTTAAAAATAGATAGAAAATACTATTCTTTCAATATTATATAGTTTTCTTAACTTTTCATCCGAGTATAATATCGATTCAATCAATTCATGTAGATGTAAGTTCATTTTATGTTAAGAAATAATAAATAAAAGGTAATTAAAGCATTTAGAATAAAACCCAAAATGTATTATTTCCTGCTAAATACAAAAGTGATAAATATAATATGTCATGTTACATATATTTTTTCATTTATAAAGTGATTAAAACAGTAAGTTAACAGTTAATTAAATTTTTTTAAAACGTTCTTAAATTATATCTTGTAATACAATTTTGTCTGATATTTGATATTAATTACTTTTAAGCTGAATTGATTTGATTAATTTAAATTCAAACTTGTATAATTTTCAATTAAGACGAAACGATTCACATTTATTCAGACTAATATCCTAATACAAATCTGATACTTGCATAATAACCGAGGTAAGTTGATGTGAGCTCTGCAATAGCTCGTTAACCGTGCATTTGACATAGTGGCACAGCAGCATTGAATGAACAGAGGGAGCTGCGTCAGTCAAAGGGTTTGAAAGCTCGTAAATTAAGCGCAAGAAACCAACCTGAGTGAGCTGCTCGGTGGCTGCTTCTGTCGCCAGTCTAGCCAGACCTTCTTCATATCTTTCCAGAGCCGTCAGACGTAGCAGTAAATTTTTTAGCAACACCGACACGTCTTCCATCGCCGCATCGTCAACAGCGGCCACCTTTTGAGTAATGGATTTCACATGGCTCATTACTCGCTCATCCCGAAAGTCGTAAGGAAAAGTCTCCGTCCATTCGGCCAACAACTGCACTAATCGTGGCACAAAACGGTGAAGGCGTTCCTATTTGAAAAAAAACACAGCTTCATTGAATTAATTGAAAATACTCTCTAGTTAATAAAATAAAAGTACTTTTCCTTACACGTGCGGTAGAAATGGCTTTTTCGCTCACTGTTTACGGTGAGGAAAAGGAAAAGTGAAATTTAACCCTAATTATGTCATATTGTTTCACCGAAAAACAGTGAGCGAAGAAGCCATTTCTACCGCCCTTGAAAGAACAAATATCACTCGCTTCGCTCGTTGGGTCATACTATACTCGTGAACGCCCATTTCGTTCACAAGTAAAGTAATATACTATTTACAACAAGTTTATAAGCATTTATTTCGGTTAGATATAAACTTGCTTTTTTGCAAATAACAATTTAAAGTTTTCTAAGTTGGAAGTAGTGAGTATATTTATAAATAAATTGAGTTTCAATTGATAGATTATAGTGAAGTAAAACTGACGATGGATGATAGTGATCTCGACACGTGCCAAATTAGAGTATAAAAGAGCGCGTTATTCGCAGTAATGTCACTTAGTTTGCTGAAAGGTAGCAAAAGCCGGAGGTTAACGTGGTTAAAGTCCCTGGAGATGTCTTGGTCGAAGGCTTTGTGATAGTTTAGAAATTGCGCGGATAATTTTGTTTTGCATGTTCATTATGTGAAATACATTTTCTTATTTGATAATAAATTTTGCAAGACATCAAAGGGTAATAACAGTTATAACAAAAATTTTAATATAGGTTGAATATGCAATTTATATAATTTAATTGTAGTTTTTTTTATAATTAGTTTTTGTGTAAAAAAAGTATTTTACATTTTATTTGTTGAAAATTAGTTCCAACCCAATTTAAAATTTTGATTTATAAGTTTAACATGTTTTATTAGGATCGTAAAACGTACATGGAAAAGATTGCATTGAAATTGTGAAAACAAAGAAAAAGAAACTTAAATATAATAAAATTATTTACGTTGAAAAATATCTGATCGTGAAACTAACGGAGAATGGAATAATCAAAATTATGATAACAGTATAAAAGTTTTATACGACTTGTTTAATGTAAGGAAATAAACATACTGGACACCAACTTGTGATAACGTATTCCCTTTTGTTACAGTTTCAGTGCAATAAATACTTTATTCAATTTTACAAATTAACTTTTTTAATAAATATAAAACATCGTGAATGTATCAAATACCATATATGAAATGACTTTACACACTTATGAGCAATTAAAAATACTTTATTAGTGAAAACAAAGTTTTTATTACATTTAGTTTACAAATGACAAATGAGTAAAATTTTAATAATGGCACTCGAATTATTTAATTGCAATGCAATTAATAATTTTCATAATATAAAACTGGAACAGTTAGTAAGTTATTTTATTATTAAAACAAGAATAATAATAATTATTCAGAAATTAATTAAATTTGAGAGTCAAAATGACATATTTATTGAGAAATTCTGCTACCCTTTACATAATAATGAAAGTATTATACATTTATGTTTACTATAATTTATTCATTTATTTGATGCTAAATTTTATAAATTTTAAAATTTTGCAAAATTCTTTTTCTTTCCAAAAATTAAAAAGTGCAGAGTGCAGTACGTTTTTCAGTCAGTAAGAATCGTCTAAATGACGAGGTCGTACAGATGATGTGATAATACACGCAGGGTTTGTTGTACAGGCTATTCTTGATGCATGCTCACCTTGCCACCCTCTCCGGTGAGGTTTTGCTGATGCTCGCAAAGTGCGCAGACTTCGCCCAACAGTTCGTGGGGTTTGATGAAGAGCCTGGCACTTAGCAAAAAAGCGAAAAGGTAAGCTCGATCGGGATAATACTTCTCGGTTGGTACCATATGTTGTACCAGGGCCTCCAACGATCCTGATACCAGATTACCGTCACGGTATACCAGTGCCTGTAACACAAAGAGAGCTACTGTAGAACGACTAAGCTGCAACCAGAGTGTGGTGAGATTAACTCATACATGAGCCTTTGTCTCAGGAACATGCTTCCGTTTGAAATTCTGATTTATGTTTGCCGATGTCATATTAATCTCATCGTTTTCAACTGTATGCTTGTTTTTGAGCTTTTGTTCGTACAAAATAATTTTAATTTCAGTATCTTTTTTTATTAAACTTTTAATATATAGATTTTTGTTTGTTTGTTTAATTTATTTGAGAAAAGACACACTAATTATGTGTGCTGACTAACAAAATTGGTTATTAGAATTTGACAGTTCCAATTGGCACAAATACTAAATATTGACGTTCAAACGAGATAATTATTAGACGTTCAGTTTATTGGATGATGACCTTTTTAATTGGAGAGTGTCCAACATTCCAACTAGCGGATATGAAATCTCGTTTATTTAATTAACTTATTTAATTGAAATAAATTCAATTGAAAAGCTGTCTTCTAAATGAAAGAAATCATTTTTATTCAATGAAAAAAAAAAAAAAATCATTTTAGTTATCATAATTAGAAAGAGAGAAAGGGCTGAATTTGTTATTTAAATTAACACTTAATTATTAATAAATGCTAACGTTGTAATATATTTAAATTAGAATTTTTGTTTGCAAACACTGGCTGAGGACTTGGAGTTAGAATTACTTGTCATATTTTTGCATAATTTCATACATAGAGAATTCCAGCGTTTGAAGTGTAACTCTTTGGTACGCTAACAATTTTTTGTCTGTTTTAAACGATCAGATTATGCTCTTATTACAAAGTTAATATTCAAGAAATTGCTGATTACATTAAAAATATTAAATTTTTGTCACTTGTTTAAATATTCATAAAAAAATGTTTTTCCACCATAAAGTTCTATTTAAATAATTTAGTAACAAATTAACGCTACATTTTTTTTGTAAATTTGTATGTTTATGCTTAAATTCACATTTTCTTTTTAACAAATGTATTATTCGAGAAAACTTGAAAAAAACTTGAATTTTTTGTTTTGAAACTTTTTCAATTAAAAAAAGGAGTAAACGCGTTACTTTACTGAATTATATAAAAATCAAAATGAGAAACTGTCTTAAAATCCACATCATTTTTCTAAAATTATAATAAACATTTTATTCTTGAATTTAGTACTTTGTTTTTACTGTTTTAAAACACATAAACTTGTACTGTAAAATTGTTGGAATAAAATATTGTCCAAAACATCATATTTTTTCTTTGTCAAAAATTAATACTGTTCTTCATTGTTATTAAGAAAAAACAATAACAAAATCAAACACTAAATGTTATTATATGGTGTTTATAGAATGCAGTTTCGTTTGCTATTTGTGTGGGAATGTTTACTTGATTCTCATAAATTTTACTTGCACCACACGTTCCTCTGGTTTTGACCATAGAAATGTGCCATTTCACAATTGATACAGTCAATGTGTTTGCAATGTACATTTTCACTGTGATTATAATTATTATCATACATGTGATTTCATAGTTCAAGTCACTAGAGAATCGCAAGTAAATTGCTTCGTTTTCGCGCATTTCATAAATACTTCTGGGTTCATTGGCTGAGTGTAAAATACAAAGAAACTCAAATTGATTCTTCCGTCCAATAAATTAAAAGAACAAGTTGCATTTGTTTTTGCTTCAGTTGATGCTAAGAGCATTTAGAGTATAAAATAAAAAGTTCTGTTTGATGGCACACAAGCAGACTCAAAGAGAAATTCATCTTGTTCGAATAAACGAAAGGAAAAAAAGAGAGAAACGAAAAGAAGAAACATTTTATCTGAAAGGACCTTATTTTATTCACACGTTTTAACATCAATCTTTCACTTCTACAACTTTCATCCTTTTAAAGTTTCTGCAAACATATACTTTTAGATCAAAGGACAAGAATATCTATTTGTTTTTGTCTAAATTAAATTTTTCATTTGCGAAAATTGTTTCTCTCTCATATTTTTAGACAATAGTTATAAATATTTTGTTTTACCATTTGCCAGTTAAATCAAGAGTCAATTATACGAATGAAAAGAAATAACAAAAACAGCTGAAATTTAATATTTCATCTGAATTGAAAAGCGTTTAATACGCGGTTAAACTAGGATGTAATTATTTATGTGCAGCAAATATCAGGAAGAAGCATATTAAAATGACACTGCTGTTTGTGTTGTGTTTAAATGGGTGTCGCAGGTGTCTCTCTTGGTTTCCAATTTTGCCGAGCGGACCATTCTCTATTTGCATGGTGGGTGGAAATTGCGGGAGTACATTGTGGCTCGACAAAAACCGAGAAGACTTGCATCTCTGTTGGAACAAGAAACGCGAAGCCCGGCAGCACGTTTGTTTCAACATCGAAGAACCCATGGCCATTGTTTTGTCACGGACGATGGCACCGCGTTTTCGAGTCAAAGTAATAACCCCGCGTTTTATCGACATTGAGAAAACTTGACGAGGATTTGTTTAAACAATACACTTGAGGGGCTGTGACAATGTTACAAACATTGATTGTAAGTTCAGTTGAGTATTTTATAATAAAACAGTTTTTGATTACTTTGTAAATTTTGTTTGATTACCTTCTATTATATAATTATAATTTAAATAAATTCTCGACCATTTTAGATTCTCAAAATAATTTATTTACTTGTCAAAAGAATACATCTTCACGTCATTTCAGTGCTGTACAGTCAGCTTTTTCAAGTCTACAAATATAATATTTACATATTATATAATACAAGTCATAAAATATCAATATTTTCTACTGCTTATTTTTGTAGAAGAAAACCACTTAACCTGTTATGTATGATAGATAATTTATATTCCTAAGTAATGATTTTTTTGTAAATTTTAATTAACTTAAATTTTTTACTAAATTATTATTCTTGATCTGTTCACACAAAGTGAAAAACGATTTTAAAAGTTGTTCTCCAAAATATTTGTGTAATTTTATATATATTTTTTTTGTATAGAAAAATTTTATGAGTTCTCTCACATAGTGAAATTTGTTTTGAAATTATGGTTTGAGTTACTTTTGTGTTCTTTAAAGGCAAATCATTTTTAATTTAACACTAAGTTATACGTGAAAAAATAATTTAACATTTTTTTTTAATTAGAGTAATAATTTTCTGAGCTCTTGAGAGCTAATTTCTTTAGACTTTGGTTGTAATAGACTCAAAAGGTAACAATTTGACTCATTTGAGGTGAAACTGAATGTGAATGAAAAATGAAAGAAAACGGTATTTGTTGCATCTCGATTTTTCACAAAGGTAAGTATTTTTTTGTTTACTCTTCTCAGTTTTTGTTCGTAATATAAAGCTTTCATGCAACAATAAGTGGTTGAAATATAGTGCTGAGCTTGGTAATACAAAACCAATTATCATGAAAGCGTAGCAATTTTATTATTTTAAATACATTTTTGCAGAAATTGATTTAAGGTGAGAAAAGAAAAACAACAAATAATATGAAATATTGACTATAAAAACATAGTTATAATTAAGACTTACAATTGAAAAACATCTACCAATCCTTTCAGATCCGAATTAAATCATAAAAAGTGTTCTTCATATTTTTCACATTTGTGCAGTCTCAAGATTGAAACTGCAAATTTGCCAATTTTTTTATCTAACTTCATAAAAAGTTATGGAATAAAGAAGAAAAAAAATTGAGAATTTTGTGGCAAGAAAAAGTGAGATAAAAAAGTATTAACATGTAAATGCAACAAATAATAAGTATCTTTAGAGATTCATTTTTATCGCCTAGTGTAAGTTAGTAATTTTGCTTTTGAATCCAATAGCTTGATAAAAATGCAAGGAAGTTACTCAAATTTATGTCAACTACTTCATCTAACGCTCTATGCATACGAATGTCAGGGCTGCTTGTTTACTGTGTTTAAAAAAAGTGTGCACATATGAACAATGTCGAAATGCGTGTGCATTCATTTATGGAATACCAAATATTTGAGACATTAATAAAATCCTAAAATTTTCATTCCTGCATAAAATATGAATTGAATATTTATCAAGCTCAGTTGAAACAAATGGAGTTTGATGAAATCGGATAAAAAGGAGACGTATCATTTGAATAAAATGTCGGATATATTTTATTTAAACACATTAAATACAGCACACACTATATATTTCGGGAGCAAAAAACGTTTGTGTTTTAGATGCTAATGTTTTTACTTTTTTTTTTTCTATACAAATTTGAATGCAAGTAGATTATTTAAATCCACAGCAGCTTTAAATGGGGCAACTTTTTATGCAGGTAATTTCGACCAGGTGAAAAGAACTTTTTATGAATTTCTTAAGAAAAATTTCTTTTGTTGAATTTCGACGAGTAAAAAATTCTCAAGTTGCATAATTGTTGTAAAAATTTTTGAAATTATAAAATGTCATTAAGAATTTTTTTTATTTTATTTCATAAAAAAAACAACTCTCAAAAAGCTGTTTTTTCTTTTGATATACACACAAAAATTAAGTGAAATTTTTATCAAGCTCAATAATTTGGTCGTAAAGGAACAAAACTGAATGTTTCGACATTGAAAAAAGCACGAATAGATGATGAAAACTGGCGAACGCAAGTTTTACCTTCCATCAGTTTGGTGTCGCTTGTTTTTCCGGGCTGTCGTTCGTGTCGATAGTCATTCCGGTGAGAGCAGGGCGTACGCCCATAATAGGATGACGCCGTATTGTGAAAATGGTGTTCATGAAATATGCAACTTCCTTCGCCTGAGTGCACGCCAGTAGTTCGGTTACGTTGCACTCCCTCGAAAATCGCGCGGCTTGTAAAAATTCCTTTCCGTTTCCCGGGCAAAGTAAATCGAATTTTAATCCAGCTTAACAGCTTTTCCAGCAACTTTGATCATCTTTGGAATATCTTTTGCGCGAATATTGCATGACTTATTTCATTATGTTTGTTTATTGAAACTCTCACATTCACTGCATATATTGATCAGTGTCGCGAAAGCATTTTTTTTTGAGAGAGAGAACAAATGAAATACTGAAATTGCGTAAAAATTGCCGCACACGTTTTGGAATTGGCACGTACCTTTGTCCTGACATTTGAAAATACTTTTTGTTCAAAAGAGGCTTTCATTTTCGGTTCTAATATTTATGAACAGATTGTACGCCAGAGCTTGTAAAGTAATATTGTCTGCTTTCATGAAAATTACTTTTCAAATAATACATATAAAAAGCCAGAAATAAATAAAAGCGATGAGGAATATCGGGATACATGACTTCGGGCATTGTAAAAACCAAACATGTTTGTGTACAGTATAGACCGCGGTCTTCGATAAATCAAACTGGAGAACCAAAAAAAAAACTGCAGAATTTTTCGCATTGAATTAATAGCAGCAACATTGAGGGAAAAAAGATTGTTTTCACTTTTTGATATGTTGAAATAAGTTTACCTTAATTTTTCTAAGTGTATTTTTTTTAAAGTGATTGATTGCATGCAGTTTTGCCCTCTCAGTAAAACTAATATCTTTCTGAGTATAAGTTTAAATTAATACAATTTTGATAAAAAATATTTCACTAAATGCATTACATTGAACTACTATTGATCAATTACGCTGACCTATTTGCTTTGAGATACAGTTGTGCTTTAATGGATTTTTTTGAATTTTTTTATTTTCAACACAGAATTGCATTTTCATATTCGGTACGCAGCAATGAATTATACAAAAAAAAATGTTTTTCTTTCACGGAAACTCGACCTCTCTAAGGGGTAGTAGCCAAAAGAGAAAGAGAAAAAAAATGAAAGTAGGAAAAAAGAAAAGAAATAAAAAGGAATCAAAGCGCAGATGTTGGAAATGAAAACGAGGTTAACGGTGGAAAAGTAGATGCGTGTTTCCCGTCTGACGGATCGTCTACTAATTTAACGTCAGTCTTTTTCACGTCAGCAAGGAGCTGTAATTAGTGTTTCGTAAAGGCTCATTACAAATCACGGACAATTGCGTGTGAAGAAAAAAATGAAGAGTCGTAATGCAAACCAATTCATCGAGGGATTGGCCTGCGTAATACGACCTCACAAATCAACCCATTCGTATCTTGTCCATTTATTTAACAATTAAGCTTCAAATATTTTACTTAGACATTAGTTCATTTTATTATAAAATTGTAGGAAATATTTAGGCAGCTTTATGTTAAAATTGATAAGGGAGTTTCCTTTTTTCGATTTTTGATGAAATATAATTGGTTTGCTGTTGAACTATAATTTTTAGTTTGCATTAACTAAACCAATTTCTAAACAACATTAATTATGCAAGCATTATATGTAACGTAAGTAAACATAACTTTAATTAATGGAACTCTCTGATAAAAAATTTTCAATTGCATTTAAAAATCGTAATTTCTATTTAGATTAAAACTGAAATTTTGTGTTAGTTATAAATGAAGATAGCAAATTAAATTTTTGGAATAGCTAAGATTAATATTCTCTCAGTGTACTGCTTCCAAAAAGATGCAGGTTAAAAATTAACAAGCTTTATATGTGAATTTCAGCAAAACGATTTTTAAAGATTTTATTTGTCTTTTATGAAGCTATTAATTTAAAAAAAGGTCTTAATTCAAATTAATTGTTTTTATATTTTATTTTATGAAGACAATTAGCATTGTAGAAACAGGAAGCTTCAAAAGATCAATTATCTTTAAAATGTACGATGTTTCGAAAGATGTATCATTAAATTGCGAGTCGAGCATATTTTTGTGCAAAGTTTGTATGTATAAAATTACTTTCGTACTATTATAACTGGGCGATTATCGTGTACCGTTCGGTATATTTTCGAGTACATCGAAAAAATGTTTTATTTAAGATTAAAGTCGCGAAAACAAATGAACAAAACCAAGCGGAGTTCAGTTAAATTTAATTCTTTAATTACTAAACTCATTAAATTTTAAAAAATAGAAGAATTTTTTCATTAAAACCAATACAGTCAAAAATAGAAATGTTTTCGAATTTCTTCAGTTATAAATGGAAATTATGTCGACTATAAAAAACAATGACATTTTTTCTATAAATTCAATGGTACATTATAAGAGTTGCTATTTACTATAAAAGTTGATTTGTTTTAAATCGAGCCAAAATAATATTTAGTTTCATTTGCAATAATTTAACAACAATTAAGTTCTTAGAAATTTTAAATCTCTAATTTATAAACTAAACAGTCGATCAAGTCATTTTTACCCAGATTATTAATTTTAATAGAATTTATTTCATCTATTTTGAATTCATTTAAAATGTAGTAAGCGGAAATTTTAATTGTTAAAAATATCATCTCTACTTAACTTTTGTATATTACTTCAAATATTATATTCACGTTGTTAAAAGAATGATTAAATTTTAATTCTGTGAGAGTGAATAAACTACGGGCAAAAATTGTACATGAAATAGTATCAACTAAAAAAGAGTTCATAATTTAAAGAATCAATTGTAAACTAGAAACAGACACGTTTTTGGCTCTAGTAAATCGTAATGTTAATAATATTTTTTTTTATTTAGACATTAAATTTAAAACAAGTCAATGGTAATTATTTTGAAAGACTTATCATTAGTATCCTTAATTTATTCCAATTGATTCATGTATCAAAAACTTGCTTCTTCAATAAAGATAAAAATATTTAGTATAATTTCGGAAGAAGACTAAAAGTAATAGTACATTCGTCTGAAAAATTTTCTTTCATCAATATGGTTATAAATCTAATACTAAAAAACAATATTCCAAATTATCAATATCACATGAAATATTGATTTCTGCTTATTAATTTATTATTAACTTTTCGTTTTGTTCTCATAATTCAATTTGTAATTAACTATTGTCCCTTCTTTTCTTTGTATCGGTTGAAAAAATTATTTAATAAAATGCATATTGAAAAATATTCATTTATGAATTGTCAAATTAATTAAATAATTTTTTGTTTAATTATATTCTGCATACTTAAAGGAAACCTCATTTCAGTCATAAAAAATATTTAACATAATTTTTTCTGAAACAATGTTTAATTTGTTCATTTAATTAATTCACCAATAAGTTTTATATTGTCGTATTAAATTTAACGTAAGAAACAAGTAGACGTACGGCATCAACTTCAGGAACACATTTTCTTGGCTAATTGGTATTTTTGTATTTATTATTTTTCAATCTTTGCCACATGCAGTTCTCAGTTAACAACAAACATTCTTACAGGTTATATTTTGTTTGCACGTCTGTTGCCCGGAAAACAAGTTTTAATTAATATATAATTAAATTACTCCGCAAGAAACAGTCAGTCGAACGGCCAAATCTCATTCGTAATTAAACACTGAAGTCGATTGGCAAAAAGCGATAAGTTTCTTTTGTTAGTTTCATTTTGTGTACGAACAATAAAAAACAATTAAAACGAAAAATAAAAGTCATCAGAAGACTACTTTCATAGTAGTGTTCGGAAACAATGAAACAGAGTGTGAGGAAAATGAAGTCCTCTGTTGTTTTTCTTTAAAAAATACTTGCTTTTGAAGCAAAAATTGTTGAACTTGTAAATATACTCGAAAACATTATTCTAGCAAAAAACTAACTTAAGTTATTGCAAAATAAATCGAAATGTTATAATTTTGTGTTTTTTTTGTAAACTGGTAAAATTAGTAACGAAATTTTAACGTAACTAGACACTGCAAAATTGTTTTTTGGAAAATGATCCTTTTATATTTTTGACACTTTTGTATCACGTTTTTTTAACGTGATTTTTGTAACGTTTGTTAATTAAGTTTGGATTTATAATTCCTTTGTATATTTATCCTGTATTTGCATTGCACGTACTATATTTAAAATAATCTACAATCATAGCAAGAAATATAAAAATTTCAAAATCAGATATTAGATTTTTTTTTTAAATAATAAAACTATTGAATTATTGAAAA
>JABFPM010003526.1:0-14227 GCA_022817325.1 Idris sp. 1 HC-2018 | reverse complement strand
GTTTTATCGCACCCGCCGTATTCACCAGACCTTGCGCCTTCAGATTACCATTTATTTCGTTCGATGACGCATGGCTTGTCTGAGCAACACTTCACATCATATGAAGATGCCAAAAATTGGATCGATTCATGGATAGCTTCGAAAGATGAAGAATTTTTCACGCGGTATCCGTTCATTGCCAGAAAGATGGGAAAAAGCAGTAGTAAGTGGTGGACAATACTTAGAATAAGACGTTAGCTATTGTTATTTTACAATAAATGCTCAATTTTTGATAAAGAACGGCAGAAACTTATTTGTAAACCTAATAATTAAAAAAAAATAAAAAAAAATTAATGTATTAAATGCTATTATAAAAATTATAAAATTGGATTCAGTAAATTGTAATTACTATATTTTTATATTAAAAGTTTTCGAGCTTTACTCTTGTAATTTTTAAGGATACTTTTTATTTAGTTTTTCTAGATTTCTTTTTATTAAGTTATTCTTCTGCAATATTTTTATTACATGAAATTTCTATAACATAGTAAGTGTTAACAAATTTTAATTTGTGACAATGGACCATGGAATTTTTATACTGAATATCCTCTTAGCGCTTTTCCCTACTTATGCTATCTCTCTTTCGTTTCTGAAGGGCTTGATATCCGAACGATAGTCTATCGATTTTCCATAAAAGTTGCGACAATATGTATTTTTTCCTTGCTTTAAGGATTCTGATTTTACTTATAGTGTGCTGTTTTTTCTCACTCACTGTGATTATGGTTTGCGTTTCTGATTTTTTGTCTTATTCCACAGAATGTTTTATTTATATGATTACATTATATCGGACTGGATTTATTACATTTTTAAATTTAATCACCGTCAAATGCTAAATATTATAAAAGTTCTATTGCATAACTATTAAACAAATTTTTTATATAAATACTTAAAACTTGCGTTAGGATATTTTTATAAATTTCAATAAATTGAAATAATACTAATTTATTTGTAGTATAATATTCATTAATTTTTTTATTAAAGAATAATTAATAGTAATTTTTTTTTAAATTTATCAATTTATATTGTAGTTTTAGATTTTAAATATTATAATATAAAAAAATTTATAAACGCTTATATTATGTAAAGTGGAAAATCAATTTTCCTGATTCTTTTCAAAGATTTGATTTAGATCCTCATTAATTGAAATTTGTTTAAAATATAATTAGAGATTATTTTTACACTTTTTTTTAAATTTTATTCCTCAAGTACATGCAACGTTCAATTATATTTCACGTGAATCACGAGTGCGAGCACAAACGCACTTTATATAAGCCACTTAGGACTTCGATAAGGATTTTGAAGATCACGGTGAAAAAGTTGGGGATCTTGAGTTATTCATATCTGAACAATAAAAAGGGTGCTGATATTATGTGACTGCAAATGCCGCGGCAAAGCATGTCTTGACAACGTAAATATTCACGTGAGCTCTAAGCACTGAGGGCTGGTGGAGATTAGGACTCCGCTGGGGCTACGATTTGAACCCCAGGCACTCGTAAGAAAGTGCGATTAGGACTGCCAAAATTCACGACACGAATATGTGACTAAACTTTTAAGACTTCATTTCACTTTAGTTTCGTTTTTATGTATATATATAACTTAAAATTATCGTACATAGTTAAATTTATGAATTTCATTAAGCTTTATTAATATGCAACGTCAAACAAAATTTTGTTGCTCACAACTATATTAATAATATAGACATTCAGTTCAAGACGAAAGATGTAAATTAGTTGCATTCAGACATAATTAATCCAAGTATTTGCAAATTTATATGTTTAGCAGTTTTGTTTGAGTAATTAAAATATTTTCGATTACATGCGATGCACAACGTGGAAATCCTTTAATCCTGTATTTGCTCGTGTATCTGCATAAATTCAATACCTAGAACAATGTTCAATATACTTTAAAGGATTTGAAGTAAGTTATATATTTTCTACTATATATGCAGTTAATATTTCACGTGGTATTATACTCAAATGTCTTTTAAATTAGTTCAAATACTATTATTCGCGATTTTAATAAGTTTCTCATAACTCTAGATCAAAAGCTTTAAACTATACGAATGACGTATGAAATTTTTGTTTGTTTCAATTTGTAGAATATTTTTGTAGGAATAAATGTTTGCTGGGTTATTTGCTTATATTTATGGAACATTTTACTATTGACTTTTTCCTATAGCAAAAAATAACAATTTTTAATTTTTTTACAATATATTTGACAAATCTCTTAGTCGAGTAAAACAGAATATATCATAAATCAATTTATGAAGAATTATAAAAGCCTACAATTGAATCAATTATTTTCTTAAATAATAGAATACAAATTATTATTATATAAACACTGAACTTTTGTTTAAAAAGATTTTTGTATGTTTTGTTTTATTATCGAGTTTTGCCGCAAATGAAATTACATGCAATAATATTATGTCACGATAATCAATTTCAAAAATTAAGTTTAATGATATTAGTCGTGGCATTGCCATGAATAAATACTAGGTACACTTTAAAAATTAAAATTGATTTGCAATACATTTTATTTTATGTTTATCAGATGTTATATATCAGTTATCCTGACTTTTCATATTATTCTTCTTTAATCAAATTATTTATAATTATAATTTTTTTTGCAATATAATATTTAACTCAAAATTTAATTATTTTTCTACTCAACAATGAATCTCTACTTATGCTACAAATATTTATACCACATCAGTTTTTATTTTATTTAAAAAATTAGTTTTTTAATTACGTACAGTTGAAATATATATTTTTTACATAAAGCAGACAATAAATTAAATTTAGAAAAAAAAAATTAAATTTAACAATTAAATGTTTTAATTCAAGGCAAAAAAAGTATAAATTACTGTTTGATTTTAATGGTACTATCAATGATAAAAGTTGAAGGCATATTGACTCGAGTAAATAATTTGATTATTGATTATCTTAAACAAAATTTCATCATTTTAATTGTAACTTCATAATTTATTGCTTCGTGATGCTTTCAATTTAAAAGATTTGAAATAATTTTTCTTTGAGTGTGTTTAATATTTGATTTTTTAATTTACGTAGGCTGGATGATGTAAAATTGAATTCAAAATAAAGTTGAATTTCTTGTTAATTATAAAGTTATGTTTTTGAATAATAAAATTGCTAAAGGCATTTTCTTTACAGTATGAACTTTCAGAAATAACTTAATATTTGATTTTTATGTCGAAAGCGTCATTTTAATATGATTTGAATTAAGGAAAGAAAACGAGGAAGGAGTCATAAAAAAAAACAAGAAATTATACAAACTCTCTACAAACTTTTTTTAAATAAAATGAAAATTTAAAGTACACAAAATGTATAGTAACCTAAACTTTTCACAAATCTTGAAGTTTTTTTTAATGATAAACATTGATAATACTAAAAGTACTTCAAACATAATTTTATTGATAAAAAAACGTAATTTATTAAATTAAGTAGTAAATTGTTTAAATTAACAATATCTGCAGAAAAATAGTAATTATAAAAAAAAGTCTAAAATAATAAAACTTATCACTTCAATTACGTAACAGTAATTGGTAATATGAAACTCATAGTGCAGGCCACAAATTTATGATCCGATATTTTACGTGTGCAATCGCGAAGAATTTTTTTTTCGTCCGCCTATCAATAACACTCGACCAACCCATTTCCTATTTTATTTTATCATCCCGATCAAGCGAACAAAATTTACGGTTTGCTTTTTCTAACGCCTCCACCCAATTAGATCGTATACGAAAAAGCCCAGCTAGATTTTCGAGTGTAATTTAATGGATCCCTGTGCGTATTTCACTGTGGCTCCCCATTTTTTATCCTCTACCCGAAGTGAACGCAAATAAAAGGCATCACGTATAAGCCGGGAAAACGGCGCGAGAGGGTAATGATCAGGACGCGAAACGAGCAGGGGAGTTTCGCGATGTACAACGGAATGAAGATTGCTGATTACGAGCCAGGGCTTTCTTTTAAGATTCAGGAGAACGAATCTTACAGCAAAATAGACAAAAGTTGTTGCAGGTCATCGATTCAACCAGTTTTGTAAAGAACTTTCCAGCATTTCTTTTTGTTGCTTTTTTTCTTTCATTCGTCTTGCTCTTTATTCATTGTGTTACAGTTTTTAATTAATTGTACAGTATATGAAAAATAGATGAAGAAATTTGTAGAAGAAGTTATAATCAAGCTGAGTCATGGTCTAAATTGCAGATTCAACATCTGAAGTGGATTTCAGAACAAGCTTTTTATAAGAGGAAAACTTTGACAAGTATGCCTTGATTACAAGTATTCAAGAAAAGCAATTATTGGGTAAGATTTGATCTTTTTTTTAAATGATATTTCAAATAAAAAATTAAAATTTCATTGGATTACAAAGGATTAAAAGAAGCAAAAAGTTTGAAGTAAGTAATAACAAATAAAAGAAAGTGAAATTTATGATGAGTAAATAGTCAGGACTAATACTTGAGACAAGCTTATAAGTTAAAATGATTCATTTTTTTGTTGCAGGTGTTTCACTGTACAGTAAATCCAAAACACATGTGTCTGTTTATGTGGAAAGCGATTGTTACGAGACCTGGAGCCAGAGTCAAAAGCCTTACAAAAGCGAACTCCGACAAAGTTCAAGTGCATCGCTTTTGCACGACTGAACACCCTGCAGCAAATGCTTCTTTCGACTGCGCATCCCGGCCTATATAATTTTTGTGTCTTTACTTCGTTCTTCCTAAACCCTGACACGCTTGGATCGTGGCCAAAACTTGGTACTGATTTTTTTACTTTTTCACGGCCAAGTTGTTTTTCCTAAATCCCAAAAGGTCCTTTCAGCTTGGTGTGTTAGTTTGGAATTGCTCTGATGTGTAACGACGGACTTTCGAGAAACGAGCAGTCAATTATTGGTTTCTCGAAGGGTGCAGACATTGTTTGTCTTTGGCTGAAGTTTTCTACTCTTATCGGTGGCAGATTGATGAACAAAAAAAGAAAGTTAAAGTAAAAATCTTTAAACTGAGTTTTCTTTTAAACAAAAGAAATATTTATTCTTTTTTCTCTTTTTTTCACATTTCAGTATTAATAATAATTTATTATACTGAACAATTTGTTTATCAAGCATTTTAATATTGATAGCAATTAATAATAATAACAACGTTAAACAAAGAAACACTGTGTTTTATAATAATGCATATTTGCGGTTGAATATTACATTTGAATTCAAATAACATTTATTAAAAGAAAATGACAAAAGAAAATTTTATTTTCCTTACAAACAGGAAATGAACACAATTTTGTTCATTTAGAGAATGTGCTACTTGATGCTCTTTGACATTAAAAAAATATAAGTTGTATGGTTTACATTTCGTTATTAAATTTAAATGTTGGAAGAGGTTGCCTTTCTGAGTCTCTTGTCTGATCGAATTTTCCTGCTTGGCAAAGGCAAATCGTATCAAAGATAAAAGTTGGTTGCACTTGACAAGGAGAAATTACCGAAAAAGCATTTGTTTTCCATGTCATTACTTTCGTTCTATATTGATTTTCTTTTCTGGTAAGAAACCAAGAGAAAAATCTCTAAATATAATTGCATAATTAAACAATTATTTCTTTTTTATGTAAGAATTCAATTTTAAGAATTTAAATGCAATGTGGCTTGAAAATAAAGTTGAAATTATATTTAAATAATTTTCTAGACTACGCCAATATGATTTAGTAATATTGGAAGTGAATTCAGGCCACTGTAAAATGTTAATAGATCGAATAAAATAATCAACCTAGTTCATTTTATTTCAGAAATAAATTCAAGTGTCGTTTTTAGATCGAAATATAGTATAAACCAATGTTTTATTGTGTCAGTAATTTATTAAAGAAACAATATAGAACATTTTAGAATCGATGGCTGGATTGACACTTTTAGTTTGATGAAAATATTTCATAATTTGTAAAAGTGTTGAAAATTGTTTATTTATTATAATTTTTTTTACTATAATATACATTTTTATTAATTAAATACAAATTTGATAGAACTTGTTAATAATAAATGTATAATTTGATAATAGTTTTATAATTGTTTTAATGAAACAATACTTTTATTAATAGAAAAGCAATTCTTATAAAAGATTCAGAGTGGTCACTGACAATTATGTCATTTTTTCTCAATTATATTAGCTTACAAAAATATCCGCTTCAATTTTTCTTCTTTTCGTAAGTTATAAAATTTGTTTTCTCCATTTTCCGTCTTCATTTTAGCCTTAATCTTTTTTGTTCTTTATGCTGCTATTTCTCATCTTATAAATCATTTTTATCCTCGTGCTTCCTTTCTTCTAGATTTTTCAGTTTTATACAAAAATGCAGTTTTTTCAAGTTATTGTCAGATAATGTTGTAAAAAAAATGTAGATTTAAGATAAAATTTATAGATGTTATATTTCTTCAAGTAAAAAGTAATTAATTAGCTTCTTTGAATTCTAATTATTGTTCAATTTTTTTATGCTTTTTTGATACAGTTTTATTATAAACATTTATAAAAGTTTTTTCATGTTAATAAAACCATTAGATCTGAAAATATAAACTCACCTATCTGAGCTAACAAATATGACTTCAAAATCGTGACCCCTTTCTCGAATCCTTTGATATGTGTCTACTAGTTGAGGAGTGAAGGCTTTACAGGGTGGACACTGAAAAAAATCATTAAACATATTTTTTTATTTATTAGAGATCTGCAAAGGTTTTAGAATTATTTTACTTAAATAATCTCAGTGGTTTTATTATTATTTTCCTGGATTTGTAAAGATAAATAGAAGCTTAATGGTAGAGATAAACCCCTCATTGAAACATATGGGAATTATACGTGCATATGTGCTCCGTTTCACTTTATTTATGACAAATATGAATTAAATGTTAAGCTTTAACTATTAATATTTATACATGCATGAATACAAAATCGGTATAGGCAAACTACGTAATTGAGTGCTTTTAAAAGATAAAAATCCTATTTTTTTAGTTACATTAATTAATAAATGTCAAAATAATGAAAACAGAAGTTCCATTTATTCAATAATATTTGTACGTATTTTGGAAAATGTACATTATTTACAAAATATATTGCTAACTTTTATAAAAGAGCACTGTAATCATTGTTAAATTGATTATTTATTTTCACAAAATTACTGAAACACTGTACGAGACGATTTTTATAAAATGAGAAATATATTGCAACATCTGTGGAATATTGTATGGATTAATATTTGCGCATTTAATAAGTATGTTATATTTGTATAAATATAATACTTAACAGTATATGTATTAAAATATAAGCTAAATTAAGGCTTTAAAAATTTGATTTTTCTTTTATGAAAATATCAATTCGTTAGATTAAAAAAAGTTTTTTTTTATTCTATTTTTATTTTTACGCATAATAAAAAGTTTTTCTGTAGTTTCAATATTATTTTTTATAAATATAAAAAATACTTAAATATTCAGATTATATAGATTTTTTTGAAAAGAATTAAATGATCAAATTTTATAATAATATATAAAAAGTAACGTTTACATTTCATTTTATATTGTAAATAATATATTGCAGTTTAAACAATTAACTATTTACAGTCTTAGTTGTTTTCAAGTTTTTGATAATGTTCTTAATTAAATAAAAAAATTATATGATTAAATGAAGAGTTATAGCTAATATAAAAAAAACATAATTTGTGAATATTTCGTTTAATCTCAATTAATTTGGCTTAATCGGTTCTGCATATGTGCTTTGAAATTCGAGACTGGAATGTTATTTCTTTCCAAGAAAGTCGCCAATGCTATATAAACGTGCACTATTAATATCTCACTAAAATGAGAGAAATGTGATATATTTTTGAATTTCTCATAACCACACGGTTTGAGGATAATTTGAAATTAAAAGAATCTGCTTACATTTAACATGTCGTAGGTATTTTATGATACTGAAAGCTAAATAAAATCAACTATGGATTAGTTTTTTCTAAGCCTGCAATATATAACAATTTAAAAGTAAATATAGTGCAGCGTAAGAAATACATAGTAAAATTTCTGATATATTACCCACAAAATATGCATGTTTTTCTAATTTAAGAACATTTCAAAAATTACAAATTCGTAAAACTTTTATTTAAAAAAACTTTTACACTGACAGTGACAAAAGCCTATATTTTTCTAAAAAAATTTTTACTGCTTTCACCAGCAATGACTTATCACGTGTACGAAACAATTCGCGTCTATCACCATCGCGAACACCATAGTTGTTCGCAAATTCAATGAATAATGCATTAATCCTCTTGAAACAGACAAAACAATAAAATGTTATGTTCTCTGTAGGAATAAATTACGTTTCAGTAGTAATATTCCCATTTGGTACAACGGTATTTTTCATGTTAACGAATGATTGGTCTATAAAAGTAAATTTTTGTGATAGCATTATACTATATGATATCGGAGTACCTCTGGTAAAAATGCTAGTAAGAAAAAAAAATTTATCTCCCTTGCAGCAGGTTGTGTGTTGTTGTATATACTTCCCATGTGATACCGTGAGTGATGTATAAACATAAATTCGTGCCAGGGGCACAATATACTCTAATGGATATCACAGAAATTTTTTCTTTTTCATGGCAGTGTTGAATATATTAAGGACATTTATTTTTCCTAGCTAATTAAAGGTGGCATTTTAAACAACGCGTAAAACCTCTCAAGTTTCTTTTTAGTTCTTTTTTTTTCTCTCTAAAATTATTGTACTTCTTTTTCTTTCTGAATTCCCAAAGCTGTCTGTAGGGAATAGTGAAAAAACCAAGGCAGGGTTATTTTTGAGAGTTGTTAAATATTTCATCGAGGTTGATTTGTGGGCAGGCGAGATAGCACTTCCATTCAAAGTGCGTGCTGGTTTGTTATAACTTTTATGCTGGGAATTATTTATGTTTTGTTTGATTGATGCGAAGGAGAAACCGGAGTTGAAGGTATTTATTCTACGAACTTTGAACTTGGAAAACAATTTTTTGACATTAAATCTAATTTAAAATGTCAACAAGTTTTAAATATGATTATAATTTTTTCCCCATTATTCAGTCAAGTTATTTCACTTGTCAATTTGTCATAATTTTTAGTCAAACAAAAGTTTGAACAGAATAAAAGAATATAAATTTGTTCTAGCTTTAGTGCAAGTTTATGAGTGGCATTACAAAGTAGAAATTTAACTGAAAAAGCTTATCTTCATTAAAAATTAATAGCCACGAATCACTAAGAGAGAAACAAGTTTTGTAACTATTATTACTCATACAGTTATTAAGTCCCATAGAAATTTTTCATAATTCAATAAATTTGCGATACAATTCTTATTGAATTAATTACATTACATTTCAATTAAAATGATTATATCAGTGTACTTTTAAAGAACAATGCACAATTCAAGCGGAAATTAATTGAATTCAATTTTGATTTACCATTATTGATAAGTTGTCTCATGACATACAATACAATTTTATTAAATAATAATTAATAATTTCGAAATTTCAGTTAAAACAATTATAGCTCAATTCAATGATACGTACAATATGCAAGCATTATATTTATTTACAAAATTATTTCCATGTTTATTGTCTCATTTGAAATGGACATTCAAATATTGGAATTGCAGAGTCATGTGACTGGTTGAATGCAACTGAGGCGTGATTTTATTTGAAAATAGTCACATAGGACAATTTACCCAGTGTGCACTGAAGTACACGCCCTTGAAGCAGTGTCGAAGTTCTTCGTGCAACATGGGTTCGTTGCTGTCGCGGGCTCCGCAAGGTAAGAGTGGGCCATCCTCGAGGGTGGCTTTTGGATGAGGCGGTCTCCAAGGGAAGTTCGCTCCGCTGGGGTCGGCAAGGGTTCGCTCGACACCCCCTCTGGTCACGACGGAGCCGTCACTACCCTCCAGCAGTATCAAGTTCGGAACCCCGGCTTTTATTCGGAACCTTCTTGTCAGTAGTCGTGTCTGTAAACAACATTTTCCTGATTACTCGCTCTAGTTTACAATGCTGTACATTTTTCAAAACCAAACAAAAGTCATTTGTTGTACAAATTTAAATTACAAATTGTTATTATTTATTTTATTTTGATTTTATTACAAACTACTTAATTTAATTTCCACTCAAATGAATACATTTCTTTACACCGAATAAGCCACTGAAATGTTTCAGAAAGTTTCATAATTAGAAATACCACGAGTTGGCCTGTCAATTAAAATAAATTACAACTGGGCAAGTATTCCCATTTAATCACGAAGCAATTCACTTATTATTAAAATCGAAATTCCATTGCAGGTGGCCTGATTTCAATTTCAACTTTCGGCGTCGAAGATGTGTACGCAAGACAATGGTATGCTCGGGATTAACCGATTCAGTGTCCAAAGCCACCGATTTTCGTCCATGTAAGGTTCGACCAATGATATTGCACGTTTCACTGTGTTAGTGTTTTGCCCAATAACGCGTGACTTTATCAAGGCTGTAGCTGCAGTGTTTATGTTCGCGTGTTGACAGTTCGGATAGCATAGGTTAAAAACGTTTTTCGTCGGTTTTATTAATTGCAATTGCGATGTAAGTATTACATAATTACAATATATATTGTGAATTTATTAAACTTATTTTATGTTCAAAAAGTATAACTTAATATATATAGCTAAATTATATGTATGTTAACAAAATTAATGTTTTAATAAAATATGTTTGTAAATTTTTAGAGTTTTTAATGTGTGACTATTTAAATAAATTATTTAAAACTTTTATTTCAGTAACATTTTTTTTATTAAAACCTGTTAACATAATAATATCTTAATTGAATAAGACATTTTTATTTTTACATGATAAAATTAAATTTCAAACTACATTTTTTCAAAATTAATTTTTCAATGCAAAACTAACTTTTTTATTTATTAGTAGGACTTTTAGATACGGCCCTGATGAGTAGTTACGCCATTGGTTGCGTTAATTTCTGTTTCTTTTTCTCTTAAAATGGAGAGGGTAGGTTGGACAGTGAATCGCTTAAGGATCAATTGAACGCAATTAACAAAGGACTCATACCAAGCACGTGTTTTTGGGCTGCGACCTATGGCATGCAGACCTTTTTCAGCATAAAAAGCAAAGTAAATTACATCAAACTGTACACGGTGCTTGGAATAGTGCAGATTGTATAAAAGCTGCGGTGTTGGTCGAGCGAGTGAGAGAGAGTCAGCTCCATGACAGAGACGCAGGCACGGAGGAAATGAGATAAAAGAGAGAAACAAAAGCTTTGCAAACTGAAAGCTCGACGGTTAACCAAAGACGGTCTCCATATATGGTATAATCATACGCGAAGGTTTACTCTCTGTGAGCTTTTAGGTTGCAACGAAGATTAAGGAGAAAGGCTAATGATGTCATCAGATCAGTAGCTGAACTGGGATCCCAACTACATGGATAAAGTCTTTACATGATGTATGCTCGCAGAATAATTTAACGCATAGTGCTCAGCTTACCAAATTGCTTGTGAACTTCATTAATTTATGATATTGAACATAAGTGTAAGAAGAATAATTGAACCTAAATGGCAGATAATATCATCTATGAGGATATTTTAATAAGCACGTTGAAGGTAAAATTTATGAATAAATTCACCCTTTTAGAATAAAAAAGTTGTTCGGTTGGATTGTGGTTTGCTTTTTATGCGGACAAAAATGTGAAACGATCGGAAAAAGGAATGTCAGAATTGTACAGGTATTTCACTCATCCATAAAGGAACGAGTGCAGAAAACAACCAAACTGGCATGATGATTTGTTCTTACGGTCTACAGCTTGCAGTATTGACGGCATTTGTGTAACAAGTTGTATGTAATGTGTGTGGCCGTTGGGCCTTTTTTTGTATTTATAACTTTCCGGATAATTTGTCGGAATCGTTCGATGAAATGAAAAATTTCTATTTTTTTCAGTACTGAATTGTCAGGTTTTCAATTATTTCCAAAAATCTGTTTCAATCAAAGTTAAATGCATTTTCATTCGCAATATCGGTGAATTATTGCTGGTTTATGCTTAGTTGAAAGGTTGTAAATCAAGCACTATTCATATGCAGAAATTATTTTAACAGAGAGTTCAACTTTTCTTGGGGAGGAAGTGTCTATGTAAAATATTTAGTTAAAACAAGATAAATAAAAAGCGAAGGGAAAAGAATATGGGAAGACAACTTAAGTGACAGCAAATAGAGTATGTAAGGTTTTTATTGCGTTCGACGTCACTGTATTGAAAAGAATTCTTTTTAAATGCAGACTGGCGTGAAAAGTGATCCCGCTCGCTGAAGCTCGCACGTTTGTTTCCTGTCAGATAATGCGAAATACATTTAACTCTGCACTCCGAAATGTTTCACACTGATGCAGTCGAATGATAGTCTAAAAGTTTTGATGCATATTGTAACTTGAATGAAAAGCAGTTTTTTTAGTTATGTGAATGGTGCTTATTCAATTTCAAAAGTTAAAAAAATTCATTTACCACAATATGAGTTTAAAAAAACTATTAAATCGATAACAATAATTATAAAATTTTGCTCAAATCTTTTAATCCACGAATAGAGGTGAAAACTGAATTTCATTAAACTGAGGTAATTTTTTTGTGATCAATAATGTTATTGAATTCAAGATTAAAAGCATAATTTGAATGATAAAGCTTTGGTATTTTTCTTGCTGTGGAATTTTATTCCACAGCTTGAAAGAAGAGGAATAAATTTTGGTTTTTTAATCTTATATACAGACTTTGATATGCGTTTCACCTTTTCTTTTCTGACAATTTCACCCTTCTGTCAGAATGTTGACATTCTCGAAAGTGTATGCAAGGTAGATTTTTTGGTTTGAAAAAAATAACATTTATTTTAGTAATATATTGAATGTTTTGATTTTATTTTTGTATACATTTTAACTAATAAAATATTTTAGTTTCAAAAAATATAGTATGACAGTATAATATAAAATAATACTTTAGTTTATGTTTTGAATGAAATAAGACAAAATATCAATGCGTGATACATAAAAAGTTATTTTGCAAAAATTGTATTACTTTTTTGAATCTTGTTTCGAATTAGTTATACCATTTTACTTGTTGAAGGTATGTCTATTGTAAGCGTACGTAGACAATTATGCAAATTAGATGTAAATCGATAACTACAAATTCACTAGGTTTTTATACATACAAAGCTCACTTTTAGTGCAGTAATGCAAAGATTAAATTACAGTTGAGGTTATTTTGGTGATATGGAAATTTCTTTTCTTGAATACTTTTTAAGAAACAATTTTTAGAGGTATACGAATTTTATTTTAAGGAGATTTTAAAGCTCTTTTCAAAGAGATTGGCTTTTTAAACTAGTTAAGCCATTAAAATTTAATGAGTTTAGAAAATAATCGGTAACATTAAGTACATATTTTCAAAAATGATTAATAAATAATATCATGTTTATTTTTTTATCGAAGAAAAAATATTAATTTTGTTCAATATCATTTTGGAAGTACATATGGGGCATTCCATGAAAAATTTACACCTATAGTAAAAAAACGATAATATTTATGTTTTTTTTGTTCTTTATAGAAAAATAATCAATTCGTATTTTTTCGTTTTTGTTGAAATTTGATATTTTTGACTTTATGATTTTTTGAAAAATTAAAGATTTTTCGAAAAAATTTGTTTTTTCCGAATTTGGGCCCGTTTGATTTTTTTCATATTTCAACAGTTTAAAGTGTAATCAATAATGAAGCTATTTGCAAATCTTTAGAATGGAATAATAATTAGATGAAAAGTTATGAACAAACGAATAACGCTGCGCACGCGTTATACGGTAAAGCTCAAGACTAGTTGAAGCAAGTTTTAGAGCGCGACATAACAGAACGTCTACCGTTCTTTTACCGTTGTTTTATTTGATTAAAAACACATAATTATGTAGACTTTTAACTAATTTTCTGAAATTATAAGTGATCGAAAAAAATGTCTTCTACAAAATTTAAAAATCGTTGTTTTAATCCGTTTAAAATCGCGCTGCATAAGATAAAAAAAGGTTTGTGAAAACCAAGTGCAACTCTGTTAAAACAAAATCCAGCATTAGAAGCTAATGATTTGATATGTGCAGTTCGCACATCTTTCAGTCAACTCATGCGAAATCTACTGCTTATACGGTCAGCGCGGCGTTA
>JABFPM010003525.1:0-14231 GCA_022817325.1 Idris sp. 1 HC-2018 | reverse complement strand
TGATCCCTAACAGCAGATTTTCCTTGAACAGATTTATTTTCTTTTCTAGGTACAAAATAAAAAAACATCTTCTCCTTTTTGTAAATAAATTACACCGAACTCTCACGCGATCGGATTATCAAAATGATTTATCAGTGCAACAAATAAAAAAAATAAAAAAGACGAAGAAATGGGTCGGAAAAGTGTATAAGAAGACCATCATCAGTTCTTTGTCATCCGGCTAATATTGCCTCTTCCTCCAATTGACTCTATCCTACAATGGGTTTTTCTTCGCCACTTATTCCCATTTTTCGTTTCGCGTCTTCGCTGCCTTGCGGCACTTCCGTTCCCTCTCCTTTCTCTCGTTACTTCTCCCCCCTCTTCGTGACCGAATGATCTGTCTCACTCCAGCTCACGGTGTACTTCATGTCGTTTGCGTTCCCACCCTTCGCGCAGGGGCCCAAAAAGCCCGGACCCCTTGCGGGAAGTGGAAAGAAAAAGGGCTGGCCCAGAAAAATCGTCATTCGCGTTTCGTCTTTCTTTCTCCTGCGGCTGCTTGTCTGCGATCGTCTCCCTCTCAGGTCGACTAGGTGGCTGGCTCTACGGCTCGCTGGCCACCTACCTCTCTTACAGCAGGTTGCCTTGCAGTTTACCTGGCGTTACCTGGCAATCCACGACTTTAGTTCACTCACGTCACTTCGACCAACCGGTTTGATCTGGCAATTGTTCGCCAACTCCAAAAGTCAACATCAGACACACAAAACTTGGAGAGAAACAGAGTGATTAGTCTCTTGAGCTCGCGATTTTTGTTACCGATCTTTGGTCTTTTTTTGGGTCTAAGTTCCCGGTTTTTTTTTGTTTTTGCTGCGGTAATTTTTTTTGTCTGTCTTTGTAACTTTTTTTTTATTCCAACAACGTCATCGCCCCGAGGATCAGCAACGTGATATCATAAGGCCATTGTTCTTAGGACGTGCTTTCTCCGAAAGTCAGCTTGGTGAGTCGTGGGAAAACGCAGCGGTACCTCGACATGCACGTCAGACCGCGATGTTTGCTTTATTGCGGAAAATTGACGGCTTGGAACGGTGTTGCACCACTTTTTTTTTAACGTTTTTTATTGTCCAAGTTCGAGAAACCGCGTCGAATTCTGCCTGTCATAGACTGTACAATTTTTAAACAGGACATTTAATGGGTACAAAGGATACTTGATAAATATACAAATATTTGAAGTTTAAAAATGAACATTTATTAGTTTAAAATAACTTAAAATACAACAAGTTTGTTTAATATCAAAATAAACAGGTTTTTTAATATAAAAGGGATATTTAGAGTTTAAAAAACAAAATTAACTTAAAAAAGTTGTTTATTACATAAAAATGTCATGTAATTAAGAAAATGAACTTTTGACTAAGTTGTAAACAAAATTGAAAAACAGGTAGTTTTTGGAATTAGAAGTTAAAGGATGGAATAGAGAGTCCTTTTTCGCAGGGGTTGTTGCACCGTCTTCAGGTATGCCTTTTTTCTTTTTATCGCTCTTCGCTATTTCTCTCTCTCTCTCTCTCTCTTTCTCTCTCTCTCTCTCTCTCTCTCTCTCTCTCTCCTTTTTCCACTTGTTTTATTGGTTATGTTGATGTTTGTTGCACTTGCATTGTGTATATATATAGATATATATAAGAGTATATCTTCACTCGCACACGTGCACCTGCTTTTGTTAAGTCACTGTGTTAGCGATCTTGTATAATTTACTGTATTATGTAAACTTTTTCAACGGTTACTCATCTTTTTAAACACGTAATTGTTCATTTTGTTCGAATCTAAAAATAATATCATTTACAGTGTATATTATCTTTGTGCGGTGATATGTTTCTTTTTTTTTTATAAGGTAAATTTACAATTGATAATGATTTTAAATGTCAACTTTAGAACCAAAAATTTTAACCAAACAGTAAATCAATTAGTGATTTATCCAAAATGTAAATTCTCCAATTTAAAAATGATATTTTTATGTTAACAAAAATGAGAAAAAAATTGTTTGCGAATTCTCCACTTTTTGTTGCTTAACATGTTCAGTCTGTGAAATTATTAATGCCATTTTGATAATAAACATAATTTTATTAATTTTCAATTTATTTACTCAGTTTGATTTTATTTTAACTTTAAAATATATACATCTTTCAGTGATACAACGTAATAACAAAATTCTCTCTGTGTAATAATTAAACATCGATTCGGATAATTTAACTTCTTAATTAATAATAATAATTTTGAGAACTTTCAGCAATTGCAGATTTGGTCATAAATTAAATTAGAATCCATTAATAACAAGTTCATCCGATTACTTTGATATAGTAATTAAAAATTTTCTAGCTGAACTGCTTTAAAATTATTTAGTTTTAACAAATTTATACTTCAATTGATCGAATTATTCACAGTTTATGTACATGTGTAATAAAGTTATCACAAATAACAGCAAACAATTTTCATCTCTCAAATTAAAATCAATTACAAGTAATTCAAAGTTTTAAATTAAATTGTATAAGAAAACTAATATTTTTCAGAATTTTATTTCGAAAAAAAAGGAAAAAAATTAGTTACACTATGATTTTCGTGTTTAATTAGGTACGTATAAAAATTGTCTAGCTGCCCTATATTAAATACGCGTTTTGCGTACATCATTGCACACAACTGTCATTTATTCCTTTGTTGACTTCTTGGAATCACATTCATTGTTTTTTTTCTGCCATTGTCTTTGATTGTCACTGTTCCTGTGTTCATTTTTTATTGACTATAATAATAATTTTTACTTGAAAAAATTTGTCATTTCAGCGGTCAAATCTCTTAACTAAATTGATTTTCTTTGAAGTCGTTCGCTAAAACTGCCGAGTGTTGAAAAAATAACATTCAGCATTCATATTATATTTAATTCAGAGTCTCAAATAAAAAGAACAATTTTTTTTCTTCTTTTACTAATTAAATTTATAGAAAAAAGAATGTAATAAAGTTAAAATAAAACATACACGTTTTCCAATTTCGTTAAAAATTACTTCAATAAAATTTTAATTTTAATAATGGCATTGGAAATAAAACAAAATTAAATTTAAAAATACATTGATTTAATTTTCATTTAAATGCAAAATTACATTATGTTTAATGAATTTTTTTTCTTTTCTAATTAAAGTTGCAATGAAACAAAAAAAGTGAAATGGGACATTTGAGGGGCCCCTTTTTGTGCAACCCCTTTTCCCACGTGTCGTCGATCTCCAAGGCACCTGTTACCCCTGATGTTTAAATTCAAATTTCGCATCAACTTTGAACAAACATACAACATCGACAGTTGAAACTCACAGAAACAACCTGACCGTACGATATTTTCTCACGTAGCAGGTGACTAAATTGTAAATGAAATATTACGCGCGTTTCTACGCCGGCTTTACGTGCCGAGGGACGTTAAAGAACACGCAGAAAAGATATCATTATATGAGGGTCGTGCTCGTAATGTCACGCATAATCGTTTCCTCTTGTAACTCGGTAACAACGGCCGTTAAACAAAGACGGCGATAATTTTATGCTAAAGAAAGACAGAGATAGTAATAATTTTGCATTTCAGCAAGACAAAGACAACAAAAATAATTTTGCACTTAAGTAAGACAGTGACAGCTGCAATTTTGTAAAATTAAGACAGAGATAGCAACAGTTTTAAAAAATTATTGACTTAAAAAGAGAAAGATATTTTTGCATTAAACATAAAGACAGATGAAAAAAAATTGAAGGAAAAGAAGCGACGCCGTGAGAAGCGTTTCGCGTCGGAGGGTGACTTGATAATACGCCTCTTCCCGACCGAGAAACTTGCGGAGAAAGAGAGAAGAAGAGAGAGACAGAATTATTGCGTAGATATGCAATCGCGTGGTTTATGCAGAGTACACCGAGTGCCTCGGAAATATAACATTCCGCAAAGCACATATACGCCGCGCGAAAAACGAGCGGACGCGCGCGATATTCAGGGGTAAAGAAGCCTGGGACCACTTTTTTCACAGGCTCGAATTCCATTTATCATATATATACATGCATAGCCGCAATATTCTTTTATGTTTCACTGACTCAAACTTACATTTTTGCAGCAAAAAAAAACACTTTTACTCAAATGTCTTAAAGTTTTGCTCAACTTTGTTTGTAAAAAAATGTCTTGAAAATAAAAAATAATTAAACAGCAAATTTGATGTGCATGTATAATTATTAGAAGTATCATGGCTGTGGGTCATTAAATTTAATCGAATTTATTTTACCTTTCGTTATTTTATTTCGAACTGGAGGACGCGCAATTTATGCGAGATTAGACCGAGTCACCTGTTACTCGGCGAAATTACTAAGTAACGGATCGGTCGTTGTAATGATGAGGACGACAAAAAAAAAAGGAAAGCCCGTGTCTCGGGACATTTTGCGGATTATGGATTATGAATTGAAGTCCTTATCGTTCGCCGCAGTAATTTTCAATAAAATCAAAATTCATTAACATTATTTCAAAATATTCTCGTATTTAATTTTTTGCTTCGTGTTGTAAATATATAAATTACAATGCCAAGCGGGAATCTAACACATACCTATATAATGTAAGAGTGAACAAATTTGAAGCTACATTCACCTGTAAATTCAACTACGCAAAGCGTGTGCTCTAACTCACATTTCATATCGCCAGAACACTCCCAGTACTTGATTTTGTTTCATTTACATGCTTCTGAGAATTTTATAATCAAACATTTATGCAATAAAAAGTTGTAAACCAATTTTTTGTTAAAACTACAAGATTTCATTTGCACCAATTGTTTTTCATACATGCAAAGAGTTTTAACTAATTTGTTCAAAAATAGATACTGCAAAAAGTTTTGAAATTTTTCTGTCTAGAGTATCTTTTAAGAGTAAAAATTACTACTAAGCTAATTTGTCAACAACACAAAAAGCAATTCTTTTTCGAAAATATACCCGGCGAAAGAATTTATTTCCTTTTTTTGTTGCTAATGTGTCTTGAAATTTCGTTTCGAAACGTGACACAAAATTTTGTCTATCGAATTATCAATCACCGTTTAAATTCTCCGGCTAAAAAGGTTACTCGGACTTCCGAACAATGCAGACTAATTTTCGCAGCACTTCCTCTTTTGCAGACGATGAAATAAAAAAAAATAATACCGACAGACAGAGAACTCTGCACACAATGAAAGAGAAATGAACAATTCATAATAATTTTTGCGCTAATTATTAATCAATGCGGAACAAAGAGCACAAGTCTCGGTTGGCTCAATTTGAGCGCAAATTGTTGTGTTATTTCGGCGAATAAAATAAATAACGAAATAATCAATTTGCCGGGGCATTATATATATTGTATTAAACATCCTTTGTAGCCACAATTCAGCCGAAATTGAAGAGACGCTGCTGACAGCTGTAAAATGCATTTTATAATGTCTCTTATAATTTAACCAGGAAATATTATTTCGTGGAACTTATTTTGCAACTTAGTAAAAAAAAAACAAAAAAAAACAATATAAATTTTTTTTCAAGAAATTCAATACGTAATATTCATGTAAAATGACGTTTTCAGTGCATGACCTTAAACGACGCAGAATGTTGTATGCTCGCAGAAAACACGTGTTCGATTGTCGGTTTTCTAGGGTTTTCTGCTAAAACCAAACGAGTTTCTTGAATCGAACATGTGTTTTCTGCAAACTGTACAAGACTCGTGTGCGGTTATGAATCTTGTGTTTTTATAATTTGTTTGCCTTTTCAACATTTTTACACGAGGGTGAAAGAAAATTTTTTACAGCCTATTAACTGCAAAGTTTTTTACTACGGAAATACAATTTTGTAAAAATTCTTTCTTCTTGAAAAATCGGAAAAATCCTCTTTTTTTGACAAATTGTTTGCATTATATAAAAACCCTGACAAAAGATATTACTTTCATTTGAATTGACATTTACGTTTGCGCGAGCAGCCGCGTGAGATTTATTTGTTCATCCGAGTCAAATTTGCGCGTCGTACTTCGCGTCGCAATAATGCTGATTCGGTGCTAACGTTTGCCGGCATTCGGCCCGAATCACCGCAAAAACGTTGCACGGCAAAAAAAATAGTTTCTAAATGTACTGTACGATTGTTTATCGTTCGTTGAGCACCTTGTACGTACCGCGCGCTACGAGCAAAAATGTTTTACGTTCTAATGTACAGGGTGACTCGAATTCACTTCTACTTTCTCACGTCAGCGTAATTTATTTTCCCAGGCAACATTAATCCAGTTTTTTTTCTTTCTTTCTTTCTTACTTATTCTTCGTCTTCTTTTATTTCAACAACAAAAGTTTATTTCATGAAGAGTTTTTTTTGTTACTTTTTGTACAATTTTTTTTATTTTACTTTTGAACAATTTTTATATATAAAAAAAAGGGTTTGAGGAATAAACATGGGACTAAATTGCCACAGCATCACTAATGCCAAGATTGAAAATTTTGCAGTGACGAAGCATCGGCAGAGACAGCTTGATTTAAGAAATTCGTTCGAGTCCTAGCTATGATTTTCTAGCAGTGTTTGTAGTACCTTCTTGTGTATATTCTTTTTGAGATATGCTTGAGTCATCGTCTACCATTATTAATACAATGAAAAATCACCGGCTTGAGAAATTCTTGAATATAAGTCGCGACCGGTTTATATACATAGACACAAACCAGTGTCACTCTTGAAAAAAAAAAATATTGTAACAGTAATAAGACAGTTTCAGTTCATTTATTCAGCCTTTGAACGCAAGAAGTGTCGACGATTTAAGTGAAAAAATAGGTTCGTTTCAGTGAGAGAAAAAGCGTTCGATTTTGTATCTACAATTAAATGTAGAATTTCATGCTGAATATAGATTTTATTTTTACATTTTAATACATAAATATTTTTAGTGCATAATAATTTTTAGCTGTAGTTTTTAGGGAGTAATTTTAGCTGTTGTAAAATCTGAAAAATTGTTCCTAACTGTTTGCATCTATTTTACAGATGGCACAAAAGGCGAATAAATTTCAACGAAATTTGACGACAATTACGCTGAGATTCTGTCAATGGCACTGGAAGAATTCACGGAGATTATCAGAAACCGTGGAGCTCCTGTGTCATACACAGCGTCTAGCTAATCAATAAGAGAAAATCGAGTAACATATTGAAGGATCGATTTTATGTGCAGTCTCTATTCCAGCTCACTGTAACAAAATGAACCTTAAAAAAGGACGAAAAAAATTGTTCGTATCAAAGAATAAAAAAAAGTTGTACATTTACTGTAAATGAACAGTAAATTAACTATTTGTCTGATTACACTGCTAAAAATTAAGATTTTTAGGAATGTAGTGTTACTATTTTTTATGTGCACACACAGAAGATTAAAATTATACGAAGTTTATATCATTTATAAAATATTTTTATCCAATTAAAGCTTTTGATCTTGTGAATTTCTTTCTCACAAGTGCTGATAATCTTAATGTACATCTCCTTCACACAAAGTCATAATCACATTTCTCACAAATGATATTCTTTTGTCGCAAATTTTTATTCTTTTTTTTCTTAACACAAATTATTAGTTTGTATTCAATTTTTAAAAAATTATCTACACCATAATTAAGTTTATTTAAGTATATTCGTATAATTTTTTTTTTTTCATATTTCTTAAGTAAAGTTTTGGATGATTTTTGTATTCAACAATTTTTATACTCTGAATAGCTAAAAATTTCTTTTAAAAAGTTAATTTTATTTTTATAATTGATTGCAAAGTTTTCTTTTTCACCGCAGAGTGCCAAAACATTTATTCTTTTGAAATAAAGCCATAATGATGGCTTCTTAATGAGCATTTTATTTGCTTTTTAGAAAATTGTAGTTTCATCGTCAATATAGTATATTAAAAGCGAACTTTCATCAAAGAACAAGTTCGTGTAAACGACTTTGAAAAACTGAAAAACCGTGGAAAACAGGTATATAAACTTTTTCAAATTTTTATTGCTTCAAGTTCTCTAAATGGGTACGATTTGATATCGATAGTACAGTTATAAAAATAATGCGCTCTTTTTTTTAAAACGCCGAATAAATGTGTGATAATAGTTGTTATTACACATTATTATTACTATTGTTATCGTTATTATTATTATCGTCGTCATTACTGTATCATTATTATTATATTTTTCGGAGTAATTTAGAACTATTATCAAGCTGTAGAATTTTTATGTTTCGAATATCACTTATGGGAAAAAAGAAATTGTAGAAACCATTTTGTATTAAATTTAGGTCTTGTAGTGATAATTTTTATCGTCAAGTACATATATGTATATAAGACCAACTGAAATTGTTAATTCTTTAAAAATAATGCATTGGGAAAATAGCTTTATAGCTTTTTATTTAGAAAAATGTTAGCTATTGGGAGAGGCTGAATTAGAAATTCGAGGTGTTTTGCAATATTTTACAGTGTAAAAACATTAACATAAAAGACATACGTGTTACGCTTGTCAAGAATTTAAAAAAATAGTTTCTTGTTATAAAACGTAGAGTTATATTTTTGTTTTAAAATTTTAAAAATAGTTTGTTTAATCTTTGAAAATATCTTTTCTTACAAATTTTTGGTTTAAAATGTATCAGTTTAAAGTTTATTGATTTGTTGAAATCTGTTGTTTCTATTAAGGTCATTGAACATCGACCTACAGTGCTAACCTTTTCAATGAATCTGCAAACTCTGCCTATGTGAAAGTATAACCGAGAGGCATTACTAATAATACCTCACAGCAGAACAATCCCTAGAACAAGTACTACCGTTCAAGATAACGTTACATCGTAATATAAGATTTATAACTTACGAATGTTTAAACATTATTGCAAAATAAAGAGCTTCAAAACTGTTGATAAAAGTGAATGAAGAGTTGAGATGTATCTCAAGAAAACTGTACATTGCAAAATATTCATGTAAACTGGTACAGAAATTAATAAAAGTTTACGACTTTAATGTCCATGTAAAAAATTCGTACTAAAAGTCGTCGAACAAAGAAAGACAAAGTTAATTCATTGTATATGTAATTGAAAATCATAGTTTTTACGTACAAATTGGATTACGAAAGACTGCGAATGCACGCTAGAATTTTTATAATTCTAAATCAATTTTGAGTCTTCCGTTCAATCGGAATTCGTCAGCAATTAAAAAAAATTTTCAATTTATTTCTTGCACGCCGTTTTATTGTGAAATTCATGAAATTCATCAATTTTTCTTATCAAAATTCAATTTCACCAATTTGACATCAAAGGAATTGTCGATTGTATGTATATATCTATCTATATATATATAGATAAATTTGTATTATTAATAGATAAGAACCAGATTATTATATTGATCGAACTATGTAATATATATATGTTATTTACCAGAATATAGAATTTGTATAAATAAATTCATTATTAAATGTATAAAATTACAAATTAAAATCATGTGAAGTTGTAATTTCTCATTAACTGAAAAACTGTTGATACTATTGCAAATAAAGATTAATATGGCTTCAACACATTGTGGTTATTATTATTATTTCTCCTTCTGTGCGAGGCATCTAATTGCGCTCACTAATTATAGGACACCCTGCCTTATGATTAAACACGCTGCTAATGTTCACAGAAAATATTTTCCATAATTTATATACAGCATAAATTTATTTTATTTAACGTTACATAAAATTTAAAAAATTACATTCATAATTATGTTGTAAATTAAAAAGTTTCAAAATGCTTTTTAATATTTTATAAAGTTTATATATTACAATATATTATTATAATAATATATGTGCCAAACTAACTTGTAATGTAAAAATTACTTGCTGTATGAGTATGCAATTCCGGCAACATAAATTAATATATCATAAAATGAGGTGTAAGTATAAAATATCTCGTTAATATTAATGCAACTAATAATTATTACACAACTGCATTCCACAAATTTGCCTGCTGCAGTTTTGTATAGCCACATAAAATTCGGTTTAATCATTGTTGTCAGCAAAACAAATATTATAAAAATACATTGTTTGTATACTTTTTTAACTATCAAAATTGTTTGCTTGCATAAATGTATGTATTAATAATAATCATTAGTTTTCAATATTATATTGTTATCGAATCAGAAACAAATACGTAATTGATGCAAATATTGAAATGTCAATATTATAATGACAATTTTTTTTTTATAGAATATTATATAAGTATGTTTATTAGTGTAAATAATAAAGGTAAAATAATTGATGAAGAGAAAATTGAAGTGAATTAAATTTTAATTGCATCATTAATTTAGTTGATTTAAAGTAGAAATTATTGAATTGAATAAAAATAACGAATTTTAGTGGACTCAAAAATTGCATTCGCATTTTTTTATGCAAATGAGCTCTACTTTATATGATCACTCTGTTTTCCCGTTTTCCTAAAGTATTGTAGTACGTGTGATAATTATTACATTACACATAAATATAATTAATGCGCTATAATTAGGAGATGTACTAAAATTCACGGTGTTAATAAAATAATACGAGATCAATAAATTTATGACAAAACTATATTTTCATAAAAGGGTGTATTTAATGAAGTGATCAGGAGTATAATAATACGGATAATTATATACACAATTCATTTTGTATGTCTAATTTAAACTTGAAATATATTATTTATTTTAACATACCAAATGAACTTGTCTACAAAATTTGCATATAAATTAATTTTTAATTTTATCATTTTAAGATTATTTTAATAATTATAATCTCTTGTATTTTATACATGTAAATTAAAATTAATTGTAATTTAAAAATGAATATTTTTATAAGACTGTATAAGATCATCATTAAATTTTCATCAAAATATGCAACTTTTTCATTACAAATTATTTTAAAAATAAATGTGGAGCAGTTATTCAAAAAACAAGTCTTTAATGCATAAAAATTTATATCTGCACGATAGAAGCGAATAAATTAACAAATATTTAATTAACAAACTTTAAAACTTTAAATAACGTTCACATATAAAACTATCTTGATTATAAAATTATTTGTCATTTTATTTTAAACTGCAAATAGTTTGATAATTAGTTCTATATATGTATATCTGCATTTCGCCTATTCTAGTTTTATAAATATATTTTCAAAATAACCTTTCAGAACACTGATTAATATATCATTTTACATTATGTATCATTATATTTGTATTCAATTTTATTGATTTTTAATCAAAGCAAGAGCTTTTATGATTTTTTCTTCAAATTTTATTTAAATATAATACACACTGTCTAGTATTACAAAAATGTATTACTCTATTTCATCAAAAACTAAATTAAATGATTGTGCACAAAAAAAGGAACTTTTTTAATAAAAATGCATGCATTTTTCATTTCAAAAACGACTAATTGAACTTTTGTCTCCATCGTAACAAAAAAATTAACAAAAATTTACAATTTCATTATATTTATTTTTACATTTTTGAATATTTCACTGCGAGCATGGCTGAAGAATAATAAAAAATTTCATTTCATTATGAATTATAGATGGTAAAAGGAAGATACAACTGAAAATAGGATAAAACGATCTTTTTCTGTAATAATTTCAAGATTCCAAATTAATGTTCATCTTTTTTCTTGAACAATTATTTTAACGCGAACGTATAATTATATCTGTTGAAAGTTACTCAACCTATCAGAGCTGATTTTTTTCCTCGATAGTGATTTATAAAAATACAATGTTTAAGGCAACTTCTTCTTTTTGTTCATGTTTCAATGTAGCACGTGTTAAAATCAGAATAACAAACAAGCCTGAAGCCGCATTTTTTACACATGGTGATTTTTTTTTCTTTTTCTAACGTTGGTTCCGATCTTCTGATTTGACGGTATCAACTCAGACGAACGGAATAGAAGCGAAGAGCAAAGAACGAACACGAACAGCAATGAAAGGCACTCTTGCAGAATGCCGCTGTTAGTGCAGCGCACTATAACTAATTATAAGCACTTCCTGATTCGTCGTCGCGAGGAAGGCAAAGGGCCTTCCTATTCCCTGTATATATTTTTCTCTACACGCGTTCAATTAAAAGTCACGGTTTTGGCTGCATGAGCCGCGATATATTCCTATTTCTTTGCGCGGCTTAATTAATACTTTATCATTATTTTTTATTTTTTATTTTTTTTAATAAGGAAAGACTGATCCGTATCGTCAGCGAGCACGAAAAATTACTCCAAAATAATTACGCTTATTCAGCTGAACGTAAACGTGCACTTTATGTTCATCGTTAACTTCTTCTCCTTTTTTTTTAATGATTCACAATTTGTCTGTATATTTTTAATGTAAGTGGAAAAAAATTTTTTTTTTTTTTTTTTTTTTTTTATAAAAAAGCAAGATTAATTAAATTATTTAGCACTGTAAAAGTTTTTTTGTTCTTAGTGCCAAGTTAATTGAAAATATGTTAAACAGTCGAATATAGGGTGAATTTAAAATGTGAGCTTTGCATAATTTATGAGAAGTGTGTTTTCAAGCGACATTGTTCGAACCGGGGTAATATTTCAAAAAATAAACACTCTTTGCGATGTACTCTGATTGGTATCAAACACCCTCGTAGTATTTAGGTAAGGTGAAATCCGATTCGTTTTTAAATCTGATTGATTTTTAATAAGATAAATGAAATATTATTACTTTAATTTAAATTAACGAATTTCATTTTAAGTTTTGCTTTTATAATGAAATGTAAATCAAACTTTAATTATGAGAGGTATATAAAATTCTAAATGTATGCGTATAAATATGAAAATTAAATAATTGCAAATGAAATTAAAGTGTACATTAAAACAGACATGATGAAATTTTCATATAAATTTATTAAATTGTCGAAAAAAAGACGAAAAAAAAAATCTCTACAAACTTCACATTTGTATATTTATATATGACTCGTATCATTTTTACATTAGGACATATTCAAAAGCCTTGTGCGAATCGAGTTACATGAAATACGAAGTCTGTGCGTTCTCATTCGCGTGTTAATTAATACAATTAAACTTATTTATGGCTATCCTTAATTATTTCAGTTCTGTTAAATACTAAGGTACAATTACACAAACGAATACTATATTCGTGCAAAACGTTGTTATACATTTACGATTCGCCTTTAGTAGACGTTATAATACATATTTAGTTTTAATGCAGCCAACGGAAATACAAATATCTTTATCAACAAGTATACTAAGTAACAGCAAATTTTCTACAAATAAGATAGCGCACAATTTTCTTTTCTTACATTAAATAAATTTTTACATAAAAAATTGTACAATAATTATTTTGAAACAAAGAACAAGAATTTCAATTTCATAAATTACATTAATTTGAATAATTATTCAATTAAAGAACTAGTTCAAGAAATTTGTACTTGTTTAATTTCAAAAAAGGTTTTTCGTAAAAAAAAAAAAAAATGTTTTAATGATTGAAGCAAATTTGACATCTTTGTTTCGTTCATTTCGACTATTGTTTCTTGAAATATTCTTTTCTTAAATTATCGTTTAAAAAGTGTCCAATTTTAGAGCGCATCCACACAGGCGGAATCAGTGTGAAGAAGCTTTGGATTCCGTGAGCCCAGTACCCAGTACTTGTGTTCAGTTTTCCGAGGGTTTCAATTGCATTCTTTGCATAAGTCGTCGCATCCGGCACGAATACACTGGTTACCTACAACACAGAGTATAATTTTTTTTTACTGCCAGCGATACATTCAGCACGCAACTGTTGTTTTGTGACTAAAATAAGTAACGCTTTGGGCTAAATAAAACATAACGTAGGGTATCGGATGTTCAAATTGTATGGGGTCCCGTTGCATTTCTGCTTTTTATTATTTTGATTTCATGTAGAGTGAAATTTTCTCATTGCATAAAATTCAGTTGAATTTTGTTTCAGTTTTTCAAGTTGCGAATCAAACAAGTTATGGCAAATTAATAAATCTTGTATTTTTAAAATCTAAAACTTTTTTTTGTTATTATTATTATTAAAGATAATGAATACTAGAAAACTGGTTTTTAATTTTAATAAAACTTGGGTACAATTTTATTTTATTATTTTTCAGAGTTAGAAGAAAATGTCTTTAAAAAAGAGAGTCCTTTGGAGTGAAAAATAGTGAAATTAATATTTTATTTATAAAATTGTTCACAAGGTTATTCAAGTATTTATTAAAATTATTCTTGCGGATGTTGGATTTATTTATTCAAATGTTAAAAATTG
>JABFPM010003524.1:0-14231 GCA_022817325.1 Idris sp. 1 HC-2018 | reverse complement strand
CATTCATGTACCCGAGCAAAGCCGGGTTTTTCAGCTAGTTCAAGTATATTTTACTTGATTCCAGATACCTGTTTTTTTAGTGTGTAATAGTATTCTGGTTTAAAAATCGTGGAAATTTGTCCCTCGTCACACTGTGGGGTTTAGATGTAAATCAGAACGCTAGGGAATGTTTTTTTGTGTCTCTTAAAGTACATTTATGTAGGCATAAGATATCAAATAAAGGAGAAAATCTGGTTGATCTAAACCACCTTGCGAGTAGCTAATGATAAAAAACATACGAAAAGCACACAGGGAGTAATGAAGTATTGATTAAGTGCAAAATCAAAACTATATCATTTAGGAATACTGGCCATTCAAAAATGAGAAAGCGTGGATACCATTGTGAAACAGTATGTCAAAACAACTTTAATCCCTTTGGTCGACTAATTCTGAATCATCATGGACCTCAATGCTAAAATAGCATGGATTTCAGTATTGAAAGCATAATTTTATGAAACTTGTCTAAAATTTAAAAACTGTTTCGTTTTATGTTACGAATACAATTTGTTTTATAATAAGCATTATGAAAAAGAAAAAAAATTAGGATGCATATTATTTTATCAATCAATATTTAATTATTATAAAATTTTATTACTTTAGATACAAATATATTAATTACCATGTACAATTTTTTTTACATATTTAGTTAATTAGACATAAAGTAAAAAGAGAAATGTACTTTTAGAAATATTATTTCTATAAACCCAAAATAAATTTACTTAAGTTAATTTAGCTTATTTAAATTTATAAGATTTTTTGTAGCAATTTTTGTTAACATAACTTTTCCATTAAAAAAAAAGCGTGTAGTTAGTAGAGTTAAAAAAAAGGTACTTGATATTAAAATAATAACCATTTGTATTATTACTTACACTTTATATTTATTGCCCAAAGTTTGTTTTTCTTTTATTTTTTAATGTTTTGTGATTTACAATTCTTTAATCTTACATTTTTCAAAAATTGCGTAAAATATTGCTGATAGTGTATAATCTCTTTTCTTCAATTTAAAGTTCGATTTTTTTACTGAGCCATTTAATTGAGTTTTTTTTGATACCTTAATATATATACAATTTATATTTGAGATTATATTTGAAAAGCTTAGATAACGGTTATTATGTATTTTTCTTAGTGTATACACCCGAGGATATATCACCTAGAATATGTTTGTTATGAAGTTTTTGGCATAAACAATAATTTCTTTTACAAAAATCAATGATCGATCCCTCACAGTATATTTATTTATATCAATATTTATTTCTATGTGTCTCTGTAACGGCGAAATTAAATTCTTTTTATTTAATTTATTTTAATGATTACTTTTTCTGGAAATTAAACAATTTTGGTTTTAATTAGAGGATTATTATAAAGAGGTCATTTTATAAAGACAATTTCTTGTCATATATTTACTTTAGCATGATACTTCCTCGAAATCTTTATATAAAAAAAAATTAATACATTAATACATAAAGGGACAAATGCTTTGAATTTTAAGATTCGTGAAAATTCCAAAAATGATAAAAATAATCTTGGTAAATATTTTTTGTATAATTTCTGCTTAATAAAACTACATTATTAATTTATCATATAATATATATATATAATTGAAAATTAATAAAATAAACCATTTTAAATATTTGTAAAAATTTCAATACTACATTTTTGTAAAAAAGTGCTTTCATTCAAACTTTTGCACACAAAAGTTTGTCTAACATTTCAAGAGGTAATACCATACAAATTGCATACAAGAGTATACCTAATATTTTAATGGAGTTCTATAAAACATTCTAAAAAAATTAAATAAATAAATAAGTATTTTAAACGGCACCTCTTCTTCAAGATGAAAACAGTCACATTATATTTTCAGTCTGCAGATTTTTTTTTCTTACTGAAATAAAATAAAATACTGTATATAATACAGATACGTAGCTTGTTTAATTTAATACAAGTACGTCATTTCATATTTTCATCTGCTTGAAAATTACGTCAAGAGTAACGTGGTTTTATTTTTCTGTGAGGGGCATTTCCACGAGCAAAATCGATATCCCGCAAAACTCTTCTCTCTCTCGTGTCGGACCTTTCTCGCGGGTCTGCGAGAGTTTTGCGATAGCAATTTCTGGTGACGACTTTACTCGAGAACTGGTCCCGTTGGGTCTGGAGGGAGAGAATCGAATCGGCCCACAACACCGAGATTTTAAGGGCGGAGCTTCCAAGAGGAGGATTGAACGGCGCAATCGCGACGCCTCTCGTTTTCTCGCGCCATAACATCCTCTGCTTTAATATAGATTTTTTTAGCCCTTTTTCGCAACTATCTTTTTTCAGCAAGTCCAGACGAATCCGCGTCTTTTGCTGTACGTTTTTTCCTTTTTAACGCTACACTCACTTTTCTTTTGCAATTTTAATTATTACGCTGCTTTTGTTTAGTATCCAAAACATATTTTACTATTTCACCTTCTATAAGAAGAAAAAAAGAAATAAAATTTTCCTAAATGAAGTACATATTACATTTTAATTTTAAAACAGAATAAAAGTTAAATATTTAAAAGTCTATTATACCTTAAGCGTTTGGGGATAAAATTTTATTGTGTAGGGATTAATGAAATTTGTGTATTATCAAACGTATTTGTTTTCCCAATTAATTCAAATAAAGAGCGATTATTGTAAGCTGAGAAAAAGCGCGTTAAATGACTGTGCTTAAAGATTATTATTATAGGACACAAGTTACAAAATATCTTTCGCGTTAACTATCTCTCACTTAATTTCAGCTTCATTCCTGCTAATCGGATAGAGTACGTGGTGTAATCGTGTTAACACCAGGTTAATCTAACCTTTGACACATATCATAACTATATATACAGAGCGACCGTACGATATTTTTCTTTAAACATCCATCTGTTCGGAAAGTGTCGTAAATATATATGCGATGGCCTTTTTTATATAAACCCTTTCATCCGGCTTACATTCAAAGTAATTGGATGGAATATGCGGAAAATAATTGAACATTTTTATGTAAATATGTTATATTATATAAAAAAAAAATTATTTATCTAATATTCTACCCAAAAAACATTTTGAAATTTTAAAATCGATTTTTACCAACAATTGTTTGACAAAAACTTCTTTTTTCAAATATATAAAAATACGTATCGCTAAAATGTATTAAATTAAATTTAAACTAAATATTGTACTATTAAATGTACTTTAATAATATACCGAGAAATAAATCAATTTTAAATAGCATCACTTACTTATTGACAAATTAATATTCTAAACAGTATAAAATCATTTTAATTTAAATTCATTCTGAATCATTTCTATACGTGTTGAAAAAGCATATAAAAATATTAAATTTAAGTTACAAAAATGATATTTTAGCCAGGAAACAAATTACCGTAGAAGCGGGTGAAGCTGGACAGTCCCGCGAATCTGGATACTTGTGTTTTTGTAGCTACTGTGAATGTAACATATATATATAGAGCTATAATATGCATTCATCATCAACAATTTTTATAGAAGGTTTGTTCTATCAATTTGATTTGAATTTCGCACACCCAAATTGAAATTAACTATAAATAATATTTCAGTTTATATAAAAGTAAAAATTACCGATATTTTTTGATTCGGCTATAAAGCATTAAATTTTTATATAGAACAAATAGTTTTTTGATAATTTTTTTCGATGAACTGTAAATTAATAATACATTATTAACATATATAATTGGAAAAAATTGATTATTATAAAAATTAAGTTGGGTAAACATACAAGAAAAATATATTAATAAAGAGATTAATAGTACTAAATCAATCAAATAGTTTTATCAAAAAATTATACAAATGTTCCTAGAACTCCTAAGGTGCATGCAATTTTATAAAAAAGTTAGTGATGAACTTGTACTAAGCTCTAAAGTTAGAAAACTTTCAAAAGTCTGATTATTAACATGTTTAGAATGAAGTTTTTTGTTACAAACAATTGAATAATATCGTGAACAATTGTTTAAATATAATACAAATTAATATTTTAGAAAAAGATTAAATTCTTCTCTAAATGTTTTTAAAAAAAAGGATACGCAAATTCACTTCGTTGTTTTTAACACTAAAAATATACAAAATATTAGTAAGCAAAAAATAAAATATTCATTTAAAAATAATAAAATTGACAGGAAAGAAGAATTTTATAGTCATTATTTTTGGGTTATAATAGCGTATGCAACATTTTCTGTTAGTAGCGTTAATTTTTGAAATTTATTGTTAAATAAAAAAGTTAATAACAATTAGAATATTTTGTAATCATTGTAAAATTTTCCTTGGATATCACAATAATTATATATATAATGATTTACATTTATAACAATTTTTTCATTTTGTTTCAAAAAACTGTACAAAAATTGTCCAACTTCGTGCGCATCTACGGTGCGAGTTTTTGTTACTATTGTTTGTTTATTTTATTCATTTATTTTTTTTTCAGTCTATTAATTATAGGAAATAAATTTGTACTGTTTTGAACAAAGTTATTTTTAAAAGTGAATGCACGCCTGGAAATTTCACTTAAATGAGTATTGCGTTCATTTAATTTAGACGGGATATAAAATAAGAATATTTCCTGAATACACTTCTGCTATAACTGAACTAATTACCATAATTTTTGAAAATGTACTGATTGTTATAATCGATACCTCGCTTAAATTGAACATCTAGAGACATATTTAATATTAAAATTAAAAACAATCCTTTTTCCATAAAATGTTTATAATTGTCTATATAGAAATATATATATTTTATACTTTTTTTTAACAAAATTGTTTTTCATTTTTATTAATTTTATTAACTTTTTCGGACTTGATATTCATACAAATATTTATCTAGTTTGATCTGAAATATTTATTAAATATTTAAAATCTCAAAAAAAAAATCCTAGAGTTTAAGCCACATTCAAAAATTAAACCCGGGAATCCGTGGTAATATCTTTTTTGTTTGTTTTTTTAAACGAACAATGTTTATTGACAAGATTCAGTAATACCTATACATTTCTTTGTAGATTAATCATGTTCACAAACCCAAAATCTTATTGCTAAATTAGAAATATTTTAGAACTGTTTTATTAATCTTGACTCAGTTATAACAGCCTTTGCTCAAATGCTATATTAAGGTATCCGTTTTGTACTATATAGTTTAAATCTAAGGACAAAAATTCTTATAATTTTAGCATTAAAGATTTTTAAAAAACTATAGAAAGTTTAATCTTCTAAAAACTAGTTTAATCTAATGAACACCGAGCAACGTACATTCTCATAAACTAAGGAAGAAAAGCATAATAGAAAAAGTAACAAAAAGAGAAAAATTATTTACAAAAGGATAAAGTTAAGAGAGAGAGAGAGAGTTGTCGTAATTATAGTAAACAATAATATAATATGTTTCAAAATATTACAGTATGTTTGACCCCTAATTGATTTCACATTTTTTTAGTTCATTAAATATTTTCTTCGTAAAATATTTTTAGCCTTACATTTTTTACGTTGAGGGTCGCTTTTAGGAGTGGAAACATTTTTTAATTATAATTTTTTTTAAATTACTACAATAAAATCTATATCAGAAGAACTTTTATCGTAGAATTAAATGTATTATATATTTAATGAAAACATCATACAGACTATAAAACCATCTATTTAGCAACTTTTGTTCAGCCAATGAACAATCTTAAATTAACCATATAAATAAAACAATTTAGATCTTCTTGTACTATCATATTCTGGTGTAACTCCTGAGACATGTTGTTTTTAATCGACAAATAGAAATTTTTCAATTAAAATTTATATTTAATTTTTTTGTTTAACACAAAGTTTACAAATGAAAGTAGCTATTTATTAATTAATATGTAAATTTTGAAGAATAAATATTAACATTTTAAGTAGAATACATTCTGACTTATTTCCATTTTTTATATTATACTGATTGGAATGATTTTCCCATGTTGTATTTGAGTACCTTCTGCAACAAAAAAATATTTAGCTATTAAAACTAATTTTAATGTAAGTGAACGTATCTGAGGATATACAATGGGAAAAAGAGGGTTTGAACTCAAATAACAAATATAACAAAATAATGATACTCAATAATTATTTGATAGACAAAAATGAATTGTAAATGTAATTTAAGAAATCAGAGGTATTTGGTCAAGGGCGTTTAGTTTTCGTTTAGTTTTAGTTTATTCCTAACGTTTTTGTGGACTGGCTTCAAATCTGAAAGAAATATTCAAAGCTTGAGGTTATTAATGAGATGCGGTTACCATGCCTTATATTGTTTATTGTGATTTATGCTTTGATGATGCGTTACACCAAGGAGACTATATTGGCACCAATGTTTAATTTAAAGTTTAACTTGCAATAATTTCAGAACGATAACTGTGGAAGTAGGAGTCTGATTTTTATCAGAATTTATTAGTTTAATTGATAAAAGTTGGAAATTGTATTAACAACGAAAATGTCGTGATAATATAAATTGTATTAGTCGTAAACGCAAGTAAAATCAATTGATTATCAAAAAACTAATATTCAAGAACTATTTTAACTGCAATGTTCCTCTTACGATTTCCTTATCAATTTTATCACAAGAAATTGATAAGAAATTGTCAATTTTCTATCAAGAAATACATGTATGATGCTAATTTAATTAGGGAGAGCAACTAAATTATATTTTTATGTATAACTTTTTACTACTTTTAACACTAGAACGGCCGGCTAAAAATGGCGTTTTTTTATTTTATTTTTCAAATCTTAAAGCATGTTAATTAACTATAAAACGATATATGCTTTATTTTTTGACGTCTACACTTATGATTTGTATAATTCAAATCACAAAATATAATGATTTGCGACTAAAATAGAACAGTGAACAAAACCTTACTGGGACAAAATGTCCCTTCGGCCGTTTTAGTCTTACTACTCCTGTTAGGTTCACAATTCTAACTTTTGACTGATTACTTATGCATTCACAATTCATGTAACAGTTAACCCATTTTTTATCAAGCAATTTTTCCGTAGAACTGCTAATTTCATAATTATTTTTAAATCAAAATATATTTTCCGTATTTAACTTTACGCAAATGATTTATTCAACTATTCTAGTATTGGTTCATATAATTATAAATGTAATTTCACGTTTATTTTCAAAAGATTTTAATCAATGAAATTTTTTTGTAATGATGCATAAACGCATCAACGGCAAGAAATGAATTAAATCTGTAGCGTTCTAAAAAAGTTTATAGGGTTAATTGGGGTAAAAATGATCAGATTCATTTTTTACTGAAAAAGTTTATTACAATGTTAATAATAACTCATGTTTTATTATGACAAAGATCCAACCTTTGCAATACAAATGTAAAATATATCCAACATAATGGTTTTTATAAATTTTTTTTTATAAGGGTGATCATTTTTACCTCACTTAACCATATTTCTTCAAAAATAATCAACTTATATTTTTTTAAATTACAAATACATTCAAATTGTAAATAAGTTTTTTAAGTTATTTAAATTAATAATCATGTTCAAAAGCAAACTTAAAGCACTGATAAAACTTATTCGAGCTATTCAAATTATATTTAAAATTCAATACACATTTTATAGCTTAATTTTTTACTGTCTAAAATGTAGAATTTTTATTAATCTTCACATTTCAATCAGGAACAAAAAATTTCATTTTTTTTGCCTTTATTTTAAAATATTTTAAAGAATGCTCCTCATCGAGTCTGCCTGTTCAATCTTTTTATTTTTTTAGTTTTTTATTTGTTTAATTGCTGCGAGAAAAAACTTCCTTTCAAACCTTTTATTTTATATATTTTTTTTAAAGATGTCAAAGTTTATAGAAATGCAAAAATATTTTGTATTATTTTTGTGTTCAAAGAAAAATGCAATTGAATTTTTTTTTATTCTCTTTCTCTGCTGGAAAAGAAACATTGAGGTCTATAAAGTAATCGTTAGCACTCACCTCAGGAGATTAACAAATAACAAGAAACGTTATACCTGTCACATTAGCTGATATTAATTAAATTGTTTGTTCCTCACATTTTCGATTCCACCATATATTAATTACAACAGTTCTATTCATATAAAGCCTGTCTTCGAGACTCTAATATCATTTCTATTTGAATTCGAAAAAAGGCATTTTCAGAAAAATTAACTAATAGTTTTCTTGAAATATTTGAAAACAAACAATACAAATTCATTATTCATTTTGAACCCTTTCAAAATTCAAAAAGAGGAAACGTGCGCAGTAACTTCTGGGCGTATCTACTCTTTAGAAACCCTGGTTATAAAATCAAAATTCTCTCAGGAATCGGTCAGTTTTGAACGAAACTCCGTCTTGAATTCTTGAAGTCTTCAGCCAAGTATGTTAACTTATACCTTGGGCCAAGTAACTTGAACAAGACAAGTGTTTTCTAAAAAGAATCTACTTTTTTTAAATTTAAAATGTTACAACTTGTAATAAATTAACTTTTACATTCTTTTAAATTGTACAAAATTTGTTTAAATTGTAAAAAAATCTTTTTAACTTTTAAGAAATTTTGTTTGTTGCAGGTAGTCGTGTAACTTGTCGAGTGAGAAGTGTTTTTGTGTTAATTCAAAAAAGAACTTTGAGTGGAATAAAAAAAATATTTTGTTGAATCAACAAAATTATTTTGTTTACCAACGCAAAACAAATTTTTTGAGTTGTGCTACAATTTGGATAACTTTTGGAAGATGGCTTACCTGAAAGGATGCGGACAAGCTGGGAGTCACCAGTACCATGGACATCCCATGGCCGGACATCCACATCCCCATCATATGGGAGGCTTAGCTGCGCAATTTCCCTTGGGTGGTGCGCACCACCCAGCGATTCCCTTGGACCATCATCATGCTTTGGCGGCTTATCCTCAAGGTCAGTTAAAATGTATCAATTTTTGTATAACCCATAAACGAAAAAATTAACATTCAGTACAATAGTAAAATTAAAAAAAAATTGCCCTTTATTTGGTAATTGATAATTATTTTATTTTTTCGCATTTAATTTCAAAAGAGTATTTGTATCAAGATTAAAAACATGTCATTTTGTGTGTTATCAAACTTTTTTATCCGTGAAATTGTTTAATCTCGTTTAAACTCCCGCATATACATATATACGATATTAATTTACATATACCCCTTTTTTGTTTTTTTTTTATTTTTCAACTGCGGAAATGTTTATATTTTTAAAACTGGATTAAAAACTTAATCCCTTACATACTGACATTTACAATTCCGTTTTTTCGAGTTTTTTCGAGTTTTTTTTTTTCTTTTTAGAAATCCCATACACTGCTATTGAATAACTAAGTGTAATCCAAAATATAAGGTTTAGACAAAACAATATATTACGATTAACAATTAACTTTTACATTTTTTTTAAAGTTCTAATAAATTTTATCAATTTCGAAGTTATGTATGAATATTTTGTTAAATAAAGTTACATTTTTGAGCGTAAAAAAATTGTAAGAAAAAGAGTAATGAAATTTTCATTTTAAAAATAAAAAAAAGAAAAGTCTTGTTTTACATTATAAGAAACGTGTCCATTGGTTGTAATATATTATTGATTGTCATGAAAATCGATGCATCGACCGAAACCTTATCGGTGCAATGTAATCTCGGGGCTTCTCAACTTTAAGCAGTCATTTCGCGTGTGTTTATCGTGATGCATTTTTACATTTTTCCAGCACTTGTAATTTAGCACCAAAAACATTTGCATTTTATTGAATATTGAATACTAATTTAGATTTATTTAACCTTTTTTACAAAATTCATTACTTTTTAAACAATAAATTTTGATAATTTTACTAGATAAATCTATTTTCTTTTTTTGATCTCAATAAATGTACATTAAAAATTTTACTAACTACATGAGAAACTAAAATAACTTTTGTTCTACAAGAAATATCAAAAAATGTATGTTCAATTTGATTGAAATACAAAAATATAGTTTGCAAAAAAAAAATTCCAGTTAAAAATATTAAAAATTGTAAAAGTAGTTTAACTTTATTTATGTTAAAATAAAATTCTATTTTTTCATTTTTCATTTATTCAAATAATTAAGTTCATTTTAACATAAAAAACTTTTGAAAAAAGATAATTAATAGATAGTGAATAAATACCAAAACTTATAATTTTGTGATAAATACAACAATAATAAATATTTAATTATATATTTGTTGTTATATCTATAAAACAAAAAGATAGTAAAGGCAACGCAGCTCCTGAACAAAAACCCAGGAGATTCTAGTATTGAAATTCAAAGCTCATTAAGTATACCATAGAAAATTGAGATACAAATCTCGTGTCAAAGAAAAGAAAATGAAAAGCCCACAAATTTTGTCTACTCAAAAGTCGTCTTTCTTGTAAAAATAAATGTACACTTTGTGATTGGTGCTCCCTGCTCTTTTTGACCAATGAATAATAATGACCTTCAAATTTTGTCAAAAGAAACTTGTTTTCCACGTGAAATTTGTGGTTTTCCCTAGTCATCGTTTTTACTTTTGAGCGTTGTGATTTTGTCCCGTGCCCAAAATCATAATAGCTCCGACCCTGATGGAAAGATCATTCTTCATAATGATGCTTTTGTCATCACACTCCATATGGAGCTTCTTGAATTCCGACCAACAGCAGCCAATTTTGTATACAAATTGAGAAAACAGCGGGAGGAGAAAGAATTTTTCAACAATTTTCAACAGTATATTTTGGTTGGAATACAATAAAAAGTGCCTCTCACAGAAGAGAAAAAGAAAATAAGAAGAAAAAAATAGCGAGACAAAGGTTTTGGGAAGAAATGAGGAATGAAATGAAAATGCCTCTATCTCTCTCTTGATATCTGTTTCTCCTTCTCACGGTCTCGCTCTCTTACTATGAAGAAGAGTGCAGACCATGAGAGTAAAGCCGCTTATCAGGGTGGCAACAGGCACCAAACGACGCAGATATGGATGGGTTTCCATGGAAACAGATCTGTCCGTTGGAAGGTCCTCGGCTGCGTCCGGTCGACTATCTGTTGTAGGCAAGTTTGCTACATGAAAAGCTTTTAAAACAAAGACGATGCAAAAGAGATCACGTGAAAATATATCCCGGAACCGATAGATCAACTGCAATCGTCATTTTACTGCTGGCAAAATTTTACTTTCTTTTGGATTTCACCACGCTAACTAGAAAAAAGTCGTTTACTGCGTACAAACAATTATTTTTAACTCCACTAGCATCAAAAATAACTTTTTTTTCCTGAAAAGAAAAAATGTATTCCGAAAAAAGTTATCTCTTTTTAGGGTTGTTTTGGATTTGGCTTTTTCTATCTTGAAAAAATCTTTCAACTTCAATAAAAAATAAGATTTATCTCCACATCAGTAACATTAACTCTTTTCTAAAAATAACCACTTTGCTACTTTTATAAGTCTTTTTAGGGTGGTTTTTTAAGAATCTCGGATTTGAATATTTCTAACTGTTAGAAATTATTGAGGAATCATAATTTTCGTTGCTTCAAGTTTGATTATAAAATATTGTGAAATAAAAAGCTCTTTCTATTGTAATTCAATTCATAAAATTATTCTTCTCGATTAAATTCAGCATTCTGCTATTTAAAATACATTTCAGCCGAATTTCTTTTCTCGACTTCTTCTCTATCGTTTTCTCTTCATTCACACTTTAACAATATATTATCACACCAAACAGTCAGCTTGTAGCGAGCCCATCGGCTACACTTAGCGTATTGAGTTAAGTGGACCGTCAATTTCTCTACGACAACAAATAGTACTTGTCGAGGCAAAAAGACGGCTCCAACTGATGGATTCCCACGCGCGAGCTCAAAACTCTCTTCTTCCCTGCTTTTCGAACCCTCTGCAACTCTGATTGCATTATAAAACAAACAGCTCCCTCGTTTCAAGGTGTACATTTTATTTATTCCTCCTCTCTAAAAACACATACATATAAAATACCGAATTCTTGCTAATACTGTAACTTGATATCCGAACAATTCATTCACAGAAATCAAATTGAAAATGAAATTAGCAGGCGATTTCTCGGGTTACTGCGTGTGGCAAAACAAATGGCAAGAAGACCTGTCGGATCCTGTGCATCGTCAATCACTCAATTGGGTATCAAGTTGAAGGCGGCACGTGTCGGGTCACGTGTCCTCAGACCGCGAAGTGCAGTAGCAAAGTGCGTGGGCTAAACTAATTGCTGAGCAAACCCTCACCGAGTGTGTATTATTTGCTTTGGCAAACCAGCCGTGTATAAAACAAAAATAATAAAAGGACTTTATCTTGCTAATCAATGTGCTCGGAGAAAAGTTAATCTATACTCTGAGAGATGATCTATAATTTATAATACACTCTTGTTCTTGTTCAACAAAAATTGTGTCAAATTGAGCAAAGTAACCTGAGACTTATCGGCTTATAAAACCGGATGTGCCATACGATTTCACCGATATATAAGTCTTGTCTGCAAAATTATATATGTACGGTTTAATTGATTTTAACCGTAAGTGTAAAGTTGGCCGAATGTTTTCGCAACTGATGGATGCTCTCTGGCACGTGCGCCGGTCCCACGGTCCCTAAAATAAATCCACACGAGGTGGTTGACCTTTTAATTAATTTTCTATGAATATCAAATGAATGAATTAATTGTAAAAAATTAATTTCATTGTTGTTGAGTCGGGAAATGTTGTGTGAAATCTTGTTGAGGGCCCCATTTGACTGTATTTGATTTTATCTTGGCACGAAAGCGGAATCCAATAAACGGAAAACGAATTTGCTATTAGGGTCGCGTCTGATCTTGTTGCGGGCCAATGAGCCAAAACAACCCTTGTATCAACCCCCCGGACACATAATAAATCGAATCATACTTTCGGGACAGCCCCGAGGTATTTGTCAAGCCATTAGGGGTCTTCGATTTTTGTTTCACCACTTTCGTTAGATATATTTGATTTCGTCTGAGCTTAGGTTACAACAGTCTATGCAAATTAGTTTTATTTACAAAATGTATTAATTTTTCAAGACAATTTCAATTTCTTATTTCACAAATAATTAAGGTACAAAATAATGTCTTTCAAATATTCTTTTTGTCTTCAAATTTAACAATAGAGATAAGCATCGCAGTCATCATCGGTTGACAAGAGACCTTTTGGGCACGCCCAAATATATGTTAATTAAATTCGAATAAAGATTTTCTTTATGACACCGATGTGACATTAATATATTGAAAAGATGGCTGACCACCTTGAACTTTCTCAAATTTTCATTCGATTCTTTTTATTGTTATTTTATGTTCGAGTTTGTTTGATAACAAATTAAATGTTGAAAAAATATATTTTTCATCATCGACACTATCTTTTCGGTTGTGGCAGCTGAAGACAAGAGCCGCGAATGTTGCCCCCCGGTTTCCCTCTGTCTCTGCTAAGCGGATTATGTGGGTCCCGAATCGAGTTGGACTCCATAGCAGGGGGGGTTGGGGGGGGGGCATTCGAAATATGAAGGCAAATCGCGGACTTGCAACAAGATACACACGCATCCGGTTTGCTTTTTTTACGTTCAAAAGTTTTTTTTTTTTTACATTATATGTCAAAATCATCATACACTTTTTTATTTTAAGGAACAAAATTTAACTTTTATTATTTTATTTTAAGTGGCTGTTATCTTGTCATTTTTTCATTTATTAACACTCTTCGATATTTCTGCGATGTTACAGGACGTGACAAGATTTGCAGGCAGGCGGCGTCGGTTTTCCAGTATCAGTACCTTGGTGCGCAATCAACTGTTTCCTAGTAGGAATATCAAATATGGCAAGCCATATTTGGACATTAATTATACTTAATCTGGGCTTTGCTAGGGGTTCATGACATGAAATGATAATAATTTAATTAGAGAAGATGTGACTCACGTGACGATGTAACGGTTGGTATGGATAAGGTCCTTAAATGGCACACTATTTTTACAAAAAACAAGGACCTTACTTAGCATAATAGAATAAAACTATAATTAGTATAATTGGGACCCGTGAGATATAAGGGAATTCAATATGGTGGCCAGTAATACACATTAAATAACAAAAATATTACTTTACTTGTGAACGAAAAGGGCGTTTAGTTCATGAGTGTGGTATGACCCAACGAGCGAAGCGAGTGGGTCACACTCTCGTGTATGATCGCCCATTTCGTTC
>JABFPM010003523.1:0-14233 GCA_022817325.1 Idris sp. 1 HC-2018 | reverse complement strand
CTAATCAGTTTTTTCCATATCAAATTAAAAAGTATTCAAAACTTACACCTCGCATTTAAACTTAAACTTTAAAATTAAAGTTTTTTAAATTAAAACTTTCATCTTAATAATTTAAAAACAAATTTCGTCATTTTTTCACTGCCTAATAAATAAAATGAATTCACTGCGTCTTATAAAGTTTTACTGTTTTTCACAGTAAAAAGTCCTTAACTGTTTTTCATATTGAATGAAAATATTTTATACTTACTACATTTAAAGATTGTAAGTAAATTTTAAAATCGATTTCTTTTAAATTTAAAATATACGCTTTCATTCTAAAATCGATGTAATATAAGCCAATTTTCTTGTAAAAAGTGTATTTTTGTAAAAACTTAGAAAAACTTAGTACGAAAATACTAATATTAATGATACAAAATTGTCGTTTAGTTGTACAATTATTGTGTTTGTTTGTAACAATTGTACGTAAGATGAACGTGCACCGCACGTTTAGCGGAGTGAATGAAATCACGCCGGGTGCCGAGAATCGCGCACACAGTAAAACCTTACCAGTCGCTTTTGAACGTAGACGCGCAGTCCTGTGTTCTGTGTCAGTTTAACGCGAGACGTCAAGCGACTCGCATCCGCGTCCGCTCTCGAGCGTAAATTTTTTCCGTCAAACACCTGACGCACTCATACGGCTGTCAGTCTACTCTCTGCTCAATGAAACGGACGATTCAGTGCCGGCTCGTGGGTGCTCTGTGCAGTGAATCAAGGATGTAGTGTATACGACCTGTCACATGTATGCCAAAACGAAAATTAAAATTTATTACATCATTTCCAGTTTTTTGATTTCATTTGTAATCACTTTTACATCTGGAAAGTTTTCTGGACAGTTGATAATAATTTTATCATTCTGATATTTTATGTTATGAAAAATATAATTTACCGTTTGAGACAGAGCACAAAACTTAACTAACCTGATAAATAAGTTTCACTGTATGTGTTGAAATCATTTTGAATAAAGTTGATAAATGAAAAATCACAATTGCTGATATTTTTTTAGTTTTGCTTACAATTTATAAACGACGTCATATAAATTTAGGATTGTAAAAAAAAGAAAAAGTATAAATTGTCTCTTATTTGTTCAAATTACTTTTTGGTCACAGTTTTTGTTATCTAATAAAAATAAAAATTGAAGCATGCTTACAGAATAAATACGGATATTTTGAGAATAAATATAAGAATGGAGCATAAAACTTGACATTTGTATCAGTAAATTGATAATTACAAAAATGACAAGCTGCTTGATTAGAAAGTGAATATTTGAAGTCAATGTCATTTGGTATTTGGTATTTGTGATGTTGGAAACGATATTGAGAAAAGTGTGTTAAAGCAATTGAGTCATCGATAATTTAAACAATTTTTGTTGTGGTTTTGGTAATGATAAATGAAAAAGCAATTGCTGTCTAATGACTAGTTAATTATTATTATAGTCAGATATTAATGATGGAAAAACATTGTAGATGATTATAATCTTTTAAACGCCAATATTCTTACAATTTTATTTATTAAAATTGATAATATCCTGCGTGATTTAAAAAAATTGTATAAACATTTCATAAACGTTATTTTTCAATTATTTTAATATAATTCCAAGTTAGAAGCGAATAAATCAATTGCATACTTAAATAAAAGTAGAGATTTTAATTCAGTCGAAGGCTAAAAATAAATTAAAACATAATCTCCATTCAAACTTTTATTAATTTAATTAATATTTCATTAGTGAAAATTATCTGATTGAAAGATAAAAATATCACAAAATTTTCAATCTATTAAAAGTCTTCAATTAGTTTTAATTGTATATAAATCTAATTCCATTCGATAATACATTTTCGAAAACCAATTCAAGTCTACTTAGATATCAATATAATTAATTTATAGACATGAACAATTTTATATCTCAAAATAACAAAAAAGTAAGAATTTATTGACCAAAGTAACATGGACAGAATACAAAAAGAAAAAAAATCATGTTGCAAGTCATTGGTAAAACGAAAATTTTTGTATTTCTTTTTATGCCTCGGAAACGACGTTATACGAATCAATCGGACGTGATTTCATCCGCACGACATTTGTGTGTCAAAATCAAGAAAGCTTTCACGAAATCAACTTTACACAATGCGTTTTCACCCGGCTGTTCTTGGACAGCTATCCGGATATTGTAGAACAATTATTAGTGAAATTAAAAAACAATCACGCTAGCATGTTTCATTAAACGTTTGGTAAAAGAATTCTTTTGTTGTTTAAAACATAATTAGACAACCAAATGCAACTTCACTATTTTCTTTCAATTATTACAAAACATTTAATTTGTACAATAAAATATATTAATTGTATTATAAAAATACTTTTATTAATTATATAATTAAAACGCACCTTGTTGCTCTTCTTCTGCAGGTTATTCAAATATTTTACTTTTACGATTTTACTAAAAAAATGTTCTAGATAAAAGCTTGTATACAAATTTGTGGCAAAAAGGAATAAAATATATATGGTTATGTCTCGGTAATTTGATAGTAAACAAGAATTTGAGCTAAACTAGAATGATTACAAATGGAATAACGTCAATTTTATGACGCAATCTTATAACTGTGCAGCATCCTGCTTGGTACAATATCACGAATCTAAAATCAACGATGCTTCTTTGGCGCTGTTTTGTGTCTGTTCAAATGGGATAAACGCGCGTTGGCGATATAACTTCGCAATATAGAAATCGTGATCAGAACATTGCTGACTCGACGTTTGGAGGATGTCTGCCGCGCAATAATTATGCGGAGTTGTTTCTTCCGCATTGGACGGCCAGACTCACCGATTCGCGCATAGTAAGTTGTATTAAGTGTAAACCCACTTTGCAGTTGAAACCTAACATGAGAAATGTATAGTACATTGTCTCTATTGCTTGAAATAGTATAAAGTGTAAAATTTCATTAAGAAATGTTGGCTGTAAACACAATGAAATTATGAGGCAAATAATTTTGTTTATGAATCGCGGTGAAGAAGACGATTTTATTATGGCAAGAATTTTAATTGTAAGGCAATTTTCTAGGACGTGAACGTTTATGTTCAATTACCTGATTCTGAAAAGAAATTTTATTAGAATCCAATTATTATAATTTCTGTAAAATAAAAAGCTTTAAATATAGAAAACTGGTTAAAAAAGTTTTTAAAGTTTTTATTTAAATTTGTTTTTTGGATTTAATATAACTTATATAATAGAAATTGTTATGTTCGTATAAAATTACTTTGTTTCGATGACATATATATTTTGAAATAAAGGCAAATAGTCTGAAGCAACTTGAAATGTTTTCTCTGAGTATGATGATATGTAATTTGAAATTTTGTTTACCTGGACAAAAATGAGAAAAAAGAGATTTTAATATATATTTGAATTTAAATGTAAAATTAGATTCTCTTTAAATAAAATGATTGATCAATTAAAATTAAAACAACATTGACGTATATCAGGTTGTAAATATTTATTTACGAATTTAAACAATGTCCAAGTTAGCTTAACAATTGTTCAACAATGTTTTCTTCTAATTTAAAAGCAAAATAACAGCAGTATTCGATCAATGAATTTAAATAAATTATTACGATTGTTTATCAGAACTGAAAAAACTGTGATAATTTAAATTGCAAAAATAAACAACTGCAGTGTTAAGAAAATTATAATATCTTTTGAACTGAAAATTCAGAAAAAAATAAAATTAGCAGCAATTAATTTTTACATAACAAGTGTTATAAAAAGTTTAAATTTGTTAACATTTGTGTTTTCATCTGTAAGCAAGTTTAAATGCTTTTTACATAAATACAATACATTTTATATACATTTTATGTCAGAATAAATTTTACTTTAAGAATCGAGATAGAAATTACAATAAATCCGAATTAAATTATCTTTTTGTGAGAAACTTACGCGGAACGTTGAACGCAGCTGGAAACTTGTCAAGAAAACAGCGATTTTGAGATGGAAAGCAGTATGAAAATGCCTGACTTAAGCTATTTCTGATATAATTATGTATAGTTTAAAGAGATCCTCAATGTTCCATTTACACATTTTATTTGACATTTTCAAATTGATGGACCTCTATTTAACAGATTTCCAACGAACTTCATTTTTAAATCAATTATTCGTGACTTTTTTGTAAAAATAAGTATAAAATAAAACTACTGCAAAAATAAATTTCAAATTGGACAATCAAACAAAACACTATTTAAATAAAATTATAAAAGAAATAAAATAAAATAATTTTTAAATTATAGAAAAAAGTATAAATAATTGCAATTAGTAGCGAAGGTCCAAAAATAGTTTTAAAAGCAGTTAAAATGTTAAAAGTGTTGAATCTCACTGTTTCTTTTTACTTAATTTTCGTATGTAATTCATTTGAAAATGTTGTCTTTACTTTTATTGTCTATTTTAGTAACTTACTTTTTGTAAATTTTATAAATTAACATTCGAATACCCGAGGCAAAAGATCTTTCGCTTTTCAATAAAAAAATTCTTCTAAAACGGATAATTTTCAATGAATCTTTTTGAAAATTTACGACTTTTATTAATTTTTGATAAGAAATAAAATATATTATTAATTTTGTTTATTTATTTTATTTCGTCCTGGAACAACCTGAACTATTTTATGTATTAATAATTACTTTTCATGTCTCTAATTACTATTATTTTTTTAATGACAAAAATTCCTCAACATTTTTTGTCAAATTATCAATCCAAAATACAATTATTATTGTAATTACAAAATAATTACATGCAAAACGTATCTTTTCGGAATAAAAATTGTAAGATGCTAAAAAAGTAAATGAAAAATGTCCTGCAAGATGTGTCATCCAGTTGAACAATAAGACCGATTTTTTGTTTACTCCAGACAACAAAAAGGTCCCTTTGTCCTAGAATCATTTTAATCCTTTTTTCGTCATTTTGGGACAAATCTTTATCTCGAACAAGAAGTAACTTTTGATCGCTTTTCGTGATGGCACGAAAGAAACTTCCGTTCATCTGCGACGAGCCTTCTTTTTGCTCTCAATTCACAGCAGCAGCTCTGACCAGCCACGTTTTCTTAGCCTGGTCAGTCTTGCTTGTCCTCGGGCTTTAGAGTGCACTCTATACGCGGAAGTGAAAAGGGGTCAGCGGCTTTGTTTAAGTGAATAGATGCCAAATTGAAGTCTTTTTTTATTACCGCTAAAGGAAACATACATACATTTTTTTTCCCCTGAATATTTCAATTTTTAAAATGTATATTTTTCACTTTTTAAGTGAAACCAAAGTGGTTTGGCATTTTAATAGAAAACATTTTAAAAAGAATCCATAAATTGAAATCCTTTAGAGAAAATGTTTTACTTTGATAAGACTTTACTTTTTATAAATTTAATCAAGATAATTAAGTAAAAAGAGTTTGAAAAGATGGTAATTCAAAGAAAATGTATATTAACTTGTTACTTTGGCATGAATGTATATATATATATATATATATGCTTTTTAAATTAGCTCAGTCTCTCGGATGCAAGTAATATATTTTTTTACCTTTATTTTCTAGCAGATATTAATATCAGAGATATATATTTTTTTGTTCCTGTTTTACAGAGATCAAATATAAAATTTTATTATTTTAACTATGCGGCAGCAGGATACTTGCGTAGCTATGTATTATACATGTATAGAGGTTTAATTCGAGTAAAATTAAATAATTATCAAGGTTAATGCAAGAAATAAATGATAAAAGCATTTATATAAATTGCCCTGTGTAATAATAAATGTTATTCCAATTTTAATGTTATAGGAATTTCCGTTATTATGAATTAAAGCGGATTGTAAAACGTACTTCTGATTTTTAAAAAGAAAAACAATTTTGCTTGTAATTTTAGTTTGCAAGAGAGTAATTAATATCAACCACGCTTTAGTCTTTTTTTACACCGAGCTAAAACTTTAATGATGGACAGCATTACATTTTTATAATTTGTCCTTTTAACTGTTTTTTTTCCAATCTTTTCAAAATAAATGGCGCAAAATAAATTAATATGACGGGATTCTGAAAGTTACTTTTGCTGTACTTTTTGTTCAAATAAATATTGCTTTTTTTTGCTACTTTAACAGATTGTAGTAACATGAAAAATTTGCATGGATAAAAAAGTTAGATATTTGATTTATGTGTATATTTATAATGTATGAAATAGTTTTCAATTTAATTTTGTATATTGACAATGTTTTAAATAAGTTTGCTTAATTGCTGTAAATAAAATTTAATTGAATAATTTTTTTTTACTCGATGTAAAAAATTAATTCAATTTATATACAAATTAAAAAAAACATTTTACATCTTATTTTTTGGCAGTATAGCCGAGAATTAAATTATTTTTTAAATAAAATTATTAAATATTATAATACAACTTATTACAAATTCTGCATACATACATAATATCAATCATTTGATAAAAGCATTGCAAATTTCATTTATAATAGCAGGTATATATTCAGAACTGAAATGTGTCATCTTTGTATACAGTATAATGTAATTTACAGATTATTATTGCACGAGCTGAATAACGTTTAATTATTATTAAATAAATATTCTCTCAAAATAGTGTTTTTATTCCGATTATAGAAATAAAAAAGCAATCGAGTTTTATTAAATAAAACCTTCGTGTAAAATAAATATTTTTTGAAAATTCGAACTTCATTTGATATAAAAGACAAAAAAATACATATTCTTCGAAGCATATGAAATGAAAATCATTGTTCTAAATTTAAATTATTCATAAAACTTTTACAACATATTTTCTCAATTGATTTTGTGATTATTTTCATCGTTATTATCCGAGATAGAAATTATAATCAAAATTGTACAAAAATAATCTCTCTTTTTTTGTTACCACTTTTAAAACAATTTTTCTCATTATTTCAGTTCATTATATACCTATATCCTAAATGTATAACTGCAATTACTTTGTAATTTAAACATTGAATTTATAACTAATAAAGCACACTTTAATTTTGTTTAAATTGTACCTTTCATAATGGTTTATTAAAAAATCAAGTTGTTGAGAAATAATAACAATTATTTTGTTTACTTGAAAAATAATTCGTTTAATATTTCTTTTTTCGAGACATAAAATTGTTTTTAACATTGAATATTTTTTACTGCTGAAATTTTTGTATTAACACTCACAAATTCTAATATCGAATGCAATAATTTCTGATATTATCGCACAGAGAAGTCTATGTCTAAAGCACATTTGATCTTAATCTGCAGAAGTTAACGTTGTGGGTGATTATAGATCCCATACACCTTTATACATTCGGTCATTTTATATGGACAGTTATTTCAAGTCAACCGCTTATGTGGGCAGACAATTTATTATATTATAACGAATCTTTTATGTAAAATTAATATCCAATGAAAAATGAATACATATTTTATTTTAACTAAAATAAAAACTGTTTATGGCACAAGTGCACTTTCATTGCAAATTAAATTGTAAATCTTTATAATTTGAAATAACAGGAATCTTGAGATTAAAAACGTTAGTATATGACACATGTAACCCACATATAAGTAATACACTGAGATATACTAGAATAGTAACTATCAGTGAAGCATTATTAGACAAAAATATATTTTAGAAATAAAATTTAAAGATAAATTTGTTATTATGTGTATTGAGTATATAACACGAGATATGTATAATCGAATAGAAAAATATATATAAAATCAGTTTAAGAAAAGATGATTAAATTAATTAATTATAATGACATTAATATTAACTTACATGGAGACGACAGTCGCGAAAAATAAACGGATCATAATTAATTAATGTAAACTTAGAATATTAACATGAAATATAGTGAATTATCAGATACCACAAATTATGTTAATTAAAATCATACAAATAATTTATACTTACAAAAGTTGAAGCAGACAATAGTGAAATCACTGAACTTTTGGCCCGGATATATATTTGCGGAGTACGGAGAAATTTTACGAATTTTCAGTCTGCTTTAATTTTCAGTTGAAGCGCCATTTTCAGTGCACGACCCTATTTTCAACAGCATTTACGATTCCAATCGAATTCCAGTTTAATTTGTTCAATTTCTGTCAATTGCTAAATTTAATTGAATTAACTTAATTGCGGGACCAAATAACACGAGTATTTTTTTTTCGTTGTAAAAGTATACATTTTCATAAGAGGTTTACAATGTTTTTTTTTATTAACTTTTCAATTTTTCATACTCAACTTTTTTCATCAAGCTAATTAAGATAAAATTTTAGAATTAACTTTTAAGTGATCACTTTTGTTTCAAATGTATTTTGAAAGGGATGATATTATGAAAAAATGCATCTGTAATTAGAAGACAATGATAATAATAATCATCGCAATTACGAGTATATTTTAAACACTCGATAAGGATGAATCTTTATAATTCGTACACGCGTTTCGTACGAACGAATCTCAAGATTCGCAATTACGGCTATTTCACTTTTTTAATTGACGTAATCTCTTTTAACAATAACAAGAGAAAAGATGTGAATTCTGCACGCGAATTTGGCTGTTTTTGCGTGCCTTTTTTTCAAAGCTTCCTCGAGAAGCCTTCTGTTCAATGACACTTTCTAAGTCACTTTGAACCGATGACAAACTTTCTACACAAACTCTTTTCATTTTCATCAATGCAAGAATGAGGATTTGAGGATATGTGTTATATCAACATATGTCCAGACTTTACGTTTAATCATTTCTTTCACTTTAAATATTGTAGAATTGGAATTTCATCGAAAAAACTTAACTAACAAACAATTTATAAGAATATTTAATTAATCAAAAAATCAAATCTTATCATTCACTGTATTAATTAATAATTTATCCTTTGTAATTTTTAAAATGTCTTCTACCTAATAATAATATCTTTGTGTATTAAGAAAACCTTGTTCCCGTTAATTTGCTCGAAGGATTTGATATAAAAAAGAATTTACCTTAAATAATTTATGACTAATATGGTTAAAGACCTCGCGCCAGAAACAGACATTTATACAATAGTATTTGATGTTTTGCTTACTGTGATCACTTTTGGATGTCTAGATTCTGCTCACAAAATTCATAATAAATGTGCTGATAATGCAATTGTGACTACTCGTTAATATTCAAATGCTTGCTCACTGAAGCATAATTAATTTCTGAATTAATAACTCCAGCAATTTGTCTGGAACAACTGTTTTTGATGCAAAAATATTTTATTTGATTATAATTAATTAACGCCAAACATCAGCACGTTTTTATTTCACTCGCTGAAATCGACGGTGGCTAATTGGTCGGTGATAAATGAACGCATAAAAAGTTCGCCAAGTTGACGCAATTGCAACCAAAACAATGTATCTTTACGATCGTTCTATAAAATTGCTGCAAGAAATATCGGTTATTATATTGCGTCAAAGTAATACTGTAATTTTACATTTTACATACATACACTTTCGTCACAACTGATGTTGCAATTATTTTATACGTGTTTATATATATAAATATATTTTGTTACAATGTTCAGCATGTGGAATTTGAAACTTATATAAGCATTTTTTTTTCTTAACAATTAAAATGTTTGAAAAATGATACTTTTGAATTGTTTGAAAAAGTTAAGTGTTTAATTTAAATTTTGAAGACATTGAATACATAAAAACCATACTAGTTTTTTTAATGCAAAAACGTGTATGCATTTTGATTTTAAAACAATAGACTAATGAAGTTAATTATTAATAATTCATATTACCAATTTAACAAAATTTGCAAGGTATTGCATAAAAAAGTAATGTACTTATAAGTATTGTGCTTAATTTAATTATTAAAATGGAATTCATTCTTTTAATTCGTGTAATTAGGAAAATTTTAATTAAGTTGCAAAAAATGATTTCATTTAATAAAGACAATTATTTTTTTCTTATCAGTCATGCCTTTTTATTCTGATCTAGAAATATAACGGTGTTGAAACCGCACATTATCAAGGATGTTTAGTAAGGTACAACCAGCATATAATTCTGTGTCGATAATATGGTTATTTTTTTATACACATTTACAATGTGATGTTCAATTGAACAAAAAATATGTTATATTAATCAACAACAAGAATTTGATAAATTTCTCTTACATAAAATATAACCCTTTTACTTACAATAAAAAAATTTGTACATTTCAAAAGCATACGAATTTTTCACAAAACTTGTCTAAAAGTAATTGACATTGAATAAACTTTGAACTGAAAGGAGTCAAAGTTTATCTCGATCTGTCTTTCTTTTCGTTTCAATAATACTGACTGCGGTATCTTAATACTTGCCATCTTTTCTCTGCTAAATTCAAAATACGATTAAATTTAAGAAAGCTATGAGCATTTAAACTTACTTCTACATTCTAACTGTTTTGATACTTTTAAGCATACTTTGATTCAAAAGATAAGCCATACTTCTTTTCAGTAAAATCTTTCTTGACAAGTTTTGGATGCGGTGAGAAAAATAAAATTGAAGGAAATAAAATCAAAACTTTGTTCAGAAATTAGGTAATATTTTGTTTGTCATGTCCATCTTTCTTTAAAAATCCTTATTACATTTTTAATTCTGTCATATTTTGTTTGACAAAAAATAATCTAAATTATTCTACAATTCAGAATGCACTTATACTGTTATACAAAATTGCAAGTACAATTTTCCAGTGCACAATCATGATGCAACATATTTCAGTGAAAAAAAAAACGCAACTTGAATTTGTTTCTAAATCTGCCAAAACGTCGTCATTACAGCCTCTTCTAATTTTAATACACAAAACGACGCTTTAATTTGCCGAAGCAATCTCAAAAGTAGCAACATCGTTAAAGCCTACAGGTATACATATACACATCAACAAAGTTGCTTTTTACTTCATTGCGATGCTTGGCTTGAATTTGCCACGGTTCGTGCATGGCTAAATGACGTTAGAAAGTTGACGAGGAAACGTGATGCCTGACTCATCCTCGCAGACACGCTGGAGTGTTTGTTCTCGAGCGGAACGGCTCTTTGTTGTGTGAAAAAAAGGAAAAAATGCATAGAACAAAAAATGTATACAAATTTGCGTCGGAAACAGATGAGCGAGCATTTAAACGTAATAGTTGTGTGAACATTTGCCATTCTTCTTCTGCCATCGATTATTATTGTTTTTTTTAAGACTTACAAATAATTTAAGTCTTAATTATTTAACTAATTTTGACAAGTGTAACATTTTTCACTTGTTATTTCTGCGGAATTTAAATCGTTTTAAACTATTGTTCGTTCATTTTTCGAGAGCACTTGCGTTGAATGTAAAAAATTTCTGTCAACAAAAAGTATTATCACACTAGTTATTGTAGTTTGCTTGCCCATGTTTTGAGAACAGAGTGATTGATTAGTGCTTTGAGTAATTTCTAATTTGTAGATTTTTTTTTAAATGAAAATGTGACTCTTAATTAAATGTCTACATTTTGTACATAAATAGGTATTAGTTCTTTTTAATTTAATCTTAATATTATTGAAATTTTTCTCTTAAAAGAAAAAGTCAATTTAAAACGATTCAGTAAAAATAAGCAACAAGAAGCATATAATGATACCTGTATTTGTTCCGGAATAAGTAGGCACATTATGAGTCTACTTGTCTATTTGACGTCGTCGACAAGCCCTGTAAGTCTATAATTACGCCATTGAAAGTGAAGCTCAAATTATAAGATCAAGGGAAATGTTCATTTTTTTTAGATTTGTCAATAGAAACTTGGCTGAGTTGCTTTTTCTCATCGTGATAAGGACGAAAATTTTGTTGCCAATAAAAGGTTCGGATAACAGCTAATTCCTGTAGGCTAATTTTCTGGCAGAATTACAAAATTATATATGCAAATTGACACAAAGTCGGAAATTTGATTTCACCGGTAATGTCATATCCGTGAGCTAATAAACGGGAGTTCATCGTGAAACACGATGACGCCGTATGTCGAGCGTACACTTGCTTATGTCTATTTATGTGTGGTTCATATGTTAATTATATGCAAAAGCAGCGATACGAAGTCAATACAATCTTTTACAATATACGAATACAAACTTTGTGTTAGATTATCCTACGAATTAATTGACAAAAACCAATCTATGATTTTATATTATTCAGGTCAAAGCGTATATATTTTTGTGTAAACAGGAAAAGCACTAAATTATAAAGACTTGACAAGGATTATTTCTCAGAGATGTTTGTAAATGTTTTTCTCACTTAAGGGAGGAAATCTATTTAGAACGATAAAATAATCGAATTTTCTATCGCATAAATCGAATCTGTGACTCAAAAAGAACATGCAGTTAATGTTCAAGTTGAAATTCGAAGTCGTTTTGGAGTTACGATTAGTTGTCGCAATCTTCAAACGCGTTTATTTCGAAACTATGGTTTCCAAATTTGCGTTCGAGATAACTAAAAGTTATTGACCGATCATCAATTTTTTTTCAGTTGAAGAATAAGAAAAAATCTCCTCGATGAACTAAACAAATGTAAAAAAATTAAAATTAAATATAATTTTGTTTAAAAATCCTACAAATTCATTTTAATATTTTTTCAAACTGCTATTTTTATAAATTTTAATAATATTGTTACTTCATCCAGAAGTTTATGTCATTAGAGATTGAGGAAAAAAAATTGAAGTTTGGTTGAAAACTACAGATGCAGTCGTGTTCGCAATGTGACAACTTTTTGAGGAGCGCTTTCTCTTACAACGACAAATTGAGTTAATTATGTAAAGTTGCTTATTTGGACGTATTTTTTATATAAAATACTTTTTGAAAGTTTTAAGTGAATATTTTTAAAGTAATTCGCTATTTCCTAACCAGTCAACTCCAAAATGCTGACCAGAACCAGTTAACTCCGATTTAAAATGTATTGAAAAACATTAATCATAAATATATGGTCTCATATGCATTTTTTTTCTTTATTTACATTACTAGAAAATATTCCGATAAAAATTAAAACTTATTCTGAACTAATACAAATAGATTGTAAAACTTTGAGCATCAATATCTCAAAATCACTAAAAGTGGAGATAACTAGTTGTGACTTTCCTCCACAGAAACAATTCTGTAGAAACACTTTCATATAGTTTATTATTATATTTTTAGGATATATGTAAGTGTGTAAGAACACGTGTGTTTATTCTTTATTTTATAAGCAAAGAAGTGCCTTCACAGTGATTTTAAATAAACACATTTATTATTATGTTAAAAGAAATTATAACTTTGTTTTCAATAGCTCCCATAATCTAATACTCTATAGTGATAAATGAAAATTACAACTTTAATTACGATTTCAAAAGCTGTGAGAAAAAGATGATCATAAGTCTAAAATAAGATTGATTTTAGTATATTTATGTCATAAAAAGAATGTTTACTTTTTAACAACGGTGTAACTTTTATTTTTAACAGTCTTCACCAACATTACCTACTTTACCTTCACTTATTATTACGTTCAATGTCACAAGAAAAAAGTACAAGAATTCAGATTTTTTAAAATTTATTTTACTTTAAATCTGAGAAAGCAAATTATTAAATTTATTGGTAAAACGATTTTCTTAATTAACAAGAAAACTAGAATTGAATTTTATTTTATTATTTTTCTTTTTAAATATTTCATTGAATAAAATGACCAGAACAAAAATTAATGTCTTCCAATAATTCTCTGAACCCCATACGAATCATAAAGAAGGATAAACATATTTCAGTAAGAAGACAATCCAAATTCACGTTGATCAATAAGGTCGAGGAAAACGTGCTTCTGAATCGAAGTTGGTGTAAGCCGACTTGACCCTGCCACTGCCACGCTCAAGGCCTAAATCTTCGACCTTACGGATTACGGTATCTGACTGTAGCGTGCCGAAGACGGTATTGTGTGTGTGTGTGTGTGTGTGTGTGTGTGTTATGTTTGGTATGCGTGTCGCTCCCTTTCCAGCATCTTCGTTTACGTGAGAGAATAGCAAAATAGCCGTGGATATGCATCTTTTAATTACGTGCGAATTGTACTAGGGGACAGTTAGAAATTATTGTTTTGAACGTAAAATCACGTGTGTATAATCAAATAAGCATCAGATTTGCTCATAAAAAATACATCGGTTCTGGCTTTCTGAACAGGAATTTGACGGAACAGACCTTGTAATATAATACAACTGAGCATTGTTTAA